>JAJJMI010025904.1:71386-83725 GCA_022059035.1 Vitis rupestris
AAAGAACAGGAGGGAAGAGAGGGGAAAAACAGGAAAAGGGGCTCAGAGGGGAAGAGGACATAAGGGGGAGGTACCCGGTTATTATTATTATTATTATTATTTTCTTTTTCTTTTGGATGGCTAAGATTTAATCTCTTTCATCCAACGCCTAAAAAAATGAGGCATGCTACCTCCTCCAACACCATAGAATTTTCCTTGATGAAAAGAGTCCCATATTTTAAATCTAACCCATCATTTTTTTTCCTAAGAAATTACTAATTTTTATAAAAAAAAAAATGTACTTGCTTTTTTTTTTAAAAAAAAAAAAAACTTCCATCAAAATGATATAAAAATCAGAGGATATTTATAGCAAAAATAATTTTTTTAATTAAAAACTTATATTTTCTATATTTTTTTTATATCGATTAATTAAAACAAGTTTAATAAATTTAAAATAATATATAAAAATAATTTATTAACTTTAAATTTATTTTTTATTTTTTTTCTTTGTATTTTTTTTGTAAATTTCCTTTCAAATTTTTCTAGAAAGGAAACATTACTAAAAGATCATGTCAAGTACAAGAACTAATCCTTTGATATGGATGAATTAAAATATATTTTGTTTATACTTTTATTTTATTTTATAAAGGAATTAATAATAAAAGGTTTAATTTAAAATAAATATTTTATTTTAAATCATTTAATTTTATCATAGAAAAGATTTAACAATACAAAGTTCATAATTTATAAATCACTAATCCTATTTTGTCATTAGTGATTAGTCAGGTTTCTAATGTTAAATGAATTCAATAGTTTTTAATTGGTTTTAAATTTTAGATGGTTTGAAAGTTATATTATCAACATCGCTTAAAAATGAAATCCTCTGTTTTTCTTTTCATTTTTCAATGATTAGTTATTTTGTCAAATTCTTGCCGAGTTTCGATTTTCAAATAGCTTTGTTTAATGTTTAATATAAACAACTTTAACACTTTGCAACATTCCAATGTCAAAAAAAAAAAAAAAAAGTTAATGAGATTAATCTTTAATAGGTTTATAATTAAATTTAAATTTATTCAAATATCAAAAAATGGTGATGTGGGGGCTTTCCCTATATAGCCACGTGGCAGGCCATTCTTGGTCTACATGGCATTCTTCTATCTCTATCTGGATGATCATCATCAAACCAGAGTCTCCTATCCAACCAACGGGTATCAAAGACCAATCACATTGTGCTCCTCTAAACTACACGATGCATTCCGGGTAGATATCTTGGCCCACTCCTGCAAGCAATCATTCCCCCAACCCATGAGTACATTTGACGAGATGTAATCCTGCCTTCACAGGTGAGCTGCTATACGCTATGCCATACTTTCTACAAAGTGAGGTGACAAGTGAACCATCATGTCATCCCCACTAGCAACCCCTGTCAGCCGCCTAAATGGTGATGATTGCCCTGCCACGAACTGTGCTGCCATCATGACTGCGAAAGTTAAGATGTCACCCCAACGCAGATGTGACCCTGTCCCAGACACTATAAAAACCCTCATACAACCAAAATCCAGGTACGTAATACAAGAAACCTGATATAGCTCTAGAGAATAAGCGATTTCTCAAGCTAGTTTTAACTAACTGACTTGGGCTTCGGAGGGTGTGTTCGGACAACCTATCCGAACATCTTTTTACAGGAAAGAAAAGATAAGTCGGTCTTCACCAACTGTATTCAGTCCTTTCTTGCTGTAACGGGGAGAAGCATCATCCCCAATTGATTCAACATTAACATTGGCATCGTTTGTGGGAAGGAAACAAGAATGTTAACACCCTCAAAAAGTTGATCGTCTGCCATGGGCGACGAAGTTTACTTTGACTAGCGTGAGAGTATGGAAAGACGCCAACGAGAAAGTGAGCTACAAGTGCAAGCCTTGATCCAAGAAATAAGAAGACTCAGGGAGAACAACAAGGTGTTACAAATTCAAGCATCTTTGTAAGGCCCATCTCGTAGCCGGCAACCAAGGAGTTAGCGAACGAACTCCAGGAAAAATGAGGAGGCAATGTACCCTAGAAGTGCAGAGTCCCCCTCTGGTGAGCATGATATACGGCTTGATGAAGGACCCCTATTGACCTATCATGCGCCATAGGACGAAAACTCTGATTCCACTCATGTCTCATCTAAAAGGAGACGCGATAGGAAATCCCAACTATTAGATGCAATGCGCGCAAGGTTAGGGCCACAGGCGCCCGGTATGGAGAAACCGCGTATAGCCACGACCTAGGAGGTATATCCTGCTCCATCTGCTGCACCCGCTATACCGAACTGGCCTCCATACCCAACACTACAACAATTGGAAGAGGATATGGTAAGTAGAGTTCCCCTCGACTCTGCCAACAGGCGACTGGACGACATGCTCTCCATGCCTTTTAGCTCTCGCATTATTAATTATGAACCCCCGAGAGAGTTCATCGAGCCAAAATTCTCTGTGTACGACAGATTCATTGATTCATTTGATCACATCATGCACTACAGACAGCTCATGACCCTTGACATAGGGAATGACACACTATTGTGTAAGGTCTTTCTGGCCAGCTTCCAAGGTTAGGCCCTCTCGTGGTTCCACCGCCTCCCGATGAATTCCGTCGACAACTTTCGGGACCTATCGAAGGCCTTCGTGGGACAATATCTATGTTCAACACAACACAAACAAAACATCAGCACCCTATAAAACATAAAGATGTAGGAGAATGAGTCGCTAAGGGAGTTCGTAAAGTGGTTCAGGCAAGCTGTACTCTAGGTAGAGTCTTACAACATGGACACTATTCTCCAAATCTTTAAAATGAGTATCTGCTCGGGCACACCTTTCTTCAAATCTCTCACCAAAAAGCCCCCTGTAACTATAGATGATCTATTCCAATGGGCAAACAAATATTCCATGCTCGATGACAATGTCCGTGCAGCCACCCAACAGGTCCTGGTCACCAGTCGACCTGCCAAAAAAGTCGCGGCTAGGAATTCCAAAACCACAAGCCAACAAAGGCAATCAAATAGGGGGTAGGGCGAACAACGCTAGCCAAACTAGCCCAACTTCATCCCACTTAATGTTTCATACGAGAAGCTCCTCCCCATGATCCGCAAGTTATCCGACTTCAGGTGGCCAAAGCCCCTAAAAAAGGATTCGGCTAAGAGAGATCGCAACAGAAAATGTGTCTATCACAAAGAGCACGAACACACTACGGAGCAATGTAGAAGCCTTTATTATTTGGTGGAGAAGCTAGTAAGAGCCAAACACTTGAGACAATATGTTCGCTCAGAAGGTAAAAATGGGTTGACATCCCGAAGTCCAACCACCACGACCCCAGTAGCTTCTACAACTCCTAGGGTCGTGATCAACTATATTCACGGTGGACCTATCGACGAGGAATACAACTCTAAATAGAAGAAACAAAGGCTACTTCAAGCCACCTCCGTGCGAGAGCAAGTCAGCTCCATCAAGCCTGGATTAATCAGTAGGAGCATAAGCTCAATAGATGGGAAAACCACCTTCCCTCTAGTAGACTCCAACCAAATATTACAACCGCATCGGGACGCCTTTATCCTATCATTGGGAATCAATGACTTCGATGTAAAGTGGATCTTAGTCAACTTGGGTAGCTCAGTCGACCTCTTACTGGTATCTGTAATTAAACATATGGGGTTTTCACCATCGAATATGGAAAATCCTGGACGGATATTGTTAGGATTCAATGGAGCTTCAACAATGTCTTTGGGCGACATCGTGCTGCTCGTCTAGACCGGCCCCATTGCCCTGAATGTACAGTTCTCAATAGTAAAAGACCTATCTCCATTCAATACCATATTGGGGCGCACCTGGCTGCACGACATGAATACCATTCTTTCTACTTATCATCAGATGGTGAGTTAGCTCATTGAAGACGGACAGATTAATCTCTATGGAAGCCAGCTAGCAGCCCGATAGTGCTATCAAGTGGCACAGAAAACCGGATCTAGCAGTGATAATGAGCCACCTCCAAAACTACGAGCGCAGTCGTTTAATAGCAATTACAGTATCCGATGAAGAAAGATCCCTCGGTGGCCGACCCCTTGCTGACCATTCAAATCTCAAAGAAGGATGATTATTTTACCTACGCAAGCTCCCTCTTAGAGTTGAACGAGGCGCGAAGCCTTGAAGGAGTACTTCAGCGGAACGAAGATGTTTTCGCGTGGACACATTCTAACATGCCCGGGATTCACCCGTCAATTGCCTCTCACCAACTTAACATTCTTCCATTCTCAAGACCTATCCGCCAGAAGGTCTAATGATTTTATCCAAATAGGCAAAAAATCATTCAGAGTGAGATAAACAAGTTATTGATAGCCGAATTTATCAGAGAGGTTAAGTATCCTGACTGGTTGGCAAATGTGGTTGTAGTCCCAAAAAAATTGGGGAAATGGCGAGTTTGCGTCGATTACACTAACCTCAATGATGCCTACCCTAAGGACAACTTTCCCTTCCCCCAATTAGACCAAATAGTGGACTCCATTTCCGAAACACAGAATGCTCTCCTTCCTACATGCCTTTTTCAGGTACCATCAGATCCCCATGTATCCACCAGATGAAGAAAAAATTGCCTTCATAACACCACATGGGCTTTATTACTACAAAGTCATGTTGTTTGGACTTAAAAATGCTGGAGCCACTTACCAAAGGCTGATGACTAAAATCTTCAAACCTCTAATCGGACGCATAGTAGAGGTATACATTGATGACATTATAGTGAAAAGGAGGACCAAGGGCGAACATGACCAACACCTAGAAGAAGTCTTTCACTTGTTGAGAGAATACGACATGAAGCTCAATCAGTCCAATTGTGCATTTGGAGTGAGTGCGGGCAAATTCTTGGGGTTCATGGTCACTCAAAGGAGCATAGAGGCCAATCCAAATCAAATCAAATCAAAGCTATCATAGAAAGGGATGATGGATTCTCTACGTTGATAGAGCCTTCCAGACCTTGGGATCCGGAATAAGCCTTGATTACTACTCAAAAAGTGCTATTTCATAGCTTGTAATTAACTCTTTTAAACACTTTTGAGTAGTAGTTATCACATTTTAACCCAATTAACATATTAAGGACCCTTGCAATCAATTCTAATCAAATTGTGTTAAGTTTTGGTGTTTTGATAGCTTTTTTATCACCAAAGCAATCCGAGATTGAGGAGAGTTCTTTGGAATCCATGGCAAAGCAATGGAAAGCTCAGAAACATGAAGAACCGAAGCTTTGAAGTCCTTTGCCATAAGCAAATCCGGAATGCAAGGAGTGTGGGATCCTTCAGTCTTTCCTACAAAAGATGTCCGGACAGGGCGTCCGAACACACCATCGGAGGGCAGCTGTCCGGCCTAAGTTTCACCTTTTCCGGATGTCTCACATCCGGAATTCTGTCTGCCGTCATTCCACCCTTATCTGTATATTTCACATCCGGCACCTGACGCCGGATGGGAGAGGAGGACGTTTCAACTCCCCCGGTCAGACATGTCTGAATCATCTGATAGTGCTTACCCGGAGAGCATCCGCAGCCGACAATTCAGATTCCCCAGACAGCTTGGCTCGTCATACACTCGCGATTCACCAGATCCATTTCCACCCACAATAAAAAAAGCAAACTTTGATAATACTGACGACCAAGTCTCCATTTTGCACAGTGCCGCGGTGTTCTCCTGAAGCTTCCTGATATTTGCGACCGACTTTTTGAGATATTTTGCTTTAGATATTTGATGTCTAAATCCTCAAACTCTCCTTGTAACCCACCTATCATAGGATTCCTTAGTCTTTAAGTAAGAACAAAGGGTGAATAACCCCTTATATATAATTGTAATTTTCTTTGAAAGAAGGGGGCTGGGAGCTTGTTCTCAAACACATCCTTTGTACAATTTGGCAAGAAATATATTTTACAGAGCACTTGCTCTGTTTTTCCTACATATTTTTGTTTTCTCGTTCTTTTTATTTCTAGCCAAACAAGCTCTGAGGAAGTTTCCTCAGAGAATGAGTGGCTAGACTTTTTGTTCCTTGGAGCTAAGGTTGCCGGGAAAGGTTCCAAGTGCAAGAATTTATAGCTTTGTTGTTTCAGCCATTAATGAAGAGAAAGTGTAATCCTTTAATGATTTCTATGTTTTTAGTTGACTTAAAACACCTTCAATTCACTTGAGCCAACACTTGGTAAGGCAAGTGATCTCCGTTCATGGAGATGCACTAGTTTACCTCTTGCGAGCTTTTGGGAAGTGACTTGAAGGTAGGATTTTCTAGAATTGCCAACACTTGGTAAGCTTTTGGACTCCAAGGAGGCATCCATTAGTTATCTCTTGCGAGCTTGAGAAGGGAAGTCCAAAGTTAAAGATCACCTTGCATGGCAAATGCTAGGTGAGAAGCACGAGCCATTGCAAGTTGCATCAGTGAGAGGGAATTAGAGCTGAAATCCATTTAAAGGATACATCTGTACAACACCGGTTAGAGGATTGACTATATGTTAATTCTCTAATGCGAGGAAATGAACCAAATGACCAGAGCTCTGTTTTTGCATAAGGAACCTCCCCTGTGAACCCAAACCTCCAAGGAATGTTTTTCTTCATAAGTAATTTCCATTACTTTCTTTTTAGTTAGCTTGAAACAAAACCTCGTTTAACCAAAGTTTATGTTTTATTTCTTAAGCTAACCTTGAAATGAAAAAGCACCAATTTAACTCTGAATTGGTATCAGTTGTGAGTTGAAAACCCTTCCCAGAGAACGATCCTAGAGCCACTATGCTATATTAGCTAAAGCTATCCTAATGCATGGTGATATAGGTTATAAATTTTGTTGATTACTCTCTCAATCAAAGAGCACCAGCTGGACATGAATCAGTTGAGACACCAATTGGGAGCGAATCAAGCCTCCTCCTACGATCACCAATCGGAGAATAGTTGGAACAGGCCATCCGGCTTGGGTTCCCAGCATCCAACAATGAAGCCGAGTACGAGGCCATCCTGTTCGGACTAAACTTTGCACTTGCTCTCTCAGCTTCCAAGATCGAAATCTGTAGTGACTCTCAACTCATTGTTGGGCATATTCAAGGAGAGTACGAAGCCAAAAATGGATGCATGACTCAGTACCTGACTAAAGTAAGAGCTGCCCTAAATCAACTGAATGAATGAGCTATCAAAAGGATTCCTCGCATAGAAAATTACAAGTCGATGCCTTGGTTGGAGAAGCTACTACACTCCCCGTGAAGGAGGCAATATTATTACCCGTCCATCTCCAAACCGTTTCCTCAATTGTAGTCATACCTGTCTGCAACACTAGAGAGGTAAGTGCGAAGTGGGCACATGAAATTGAAAACTACTTTTGGACAAGTGACCTGCCCGAAGAGAACAAACATGCACATAGGGTCTGGGTGTAGGCTACCTGCTTCACCTTGAATGGGGATTGTCTCTACAGGTGATCCTTTGGAGGTTCATACCTTAGGTGCTTAATTAGAACGAAAGCTCAGTATGTATTAGCAGAGCTACATGAAGAAATATGTGGCAATCACTCAGGAGGATGAACCCTGGTGCACCTTACCCACTCGCAAGGATACCATTGACCCACCATGAAACAGGACGCGAAAAATTATGTTAAGAAGTGTGATCGGTGTCAAAGGCACGCACCCATTCCTCACATACCATCTGACGTTCTCAACCCGATTACAGGCCCTTGGCCATTCGCATAATGGGGGATGGACATAGTAGGACCCTTGCCCGTCACAACCGCTTAAAAGAAATTCTTGCTTGTAACCACCGACTACTTTAGCAAGTGGGTAGAGGCAGAGGCTTATGCCAACATCAAAGATAAGGACATCTCTAAGTTTGTTTGGAAAAACATCATCTGTCAGTTCGGAATTCCGCAAACAATTATAGCTGATAACGGGCCACAGTTTGACAGTGTTGAGTTCAAGACCTTTTGTTTGGAGCTAAAAATAAAAAATCTATACTCCATACCACGATATCCTCAGAGCAATGGACAAGTGGAAGCAACAAACAAGACCCTGCTCTCCGCACTAAAGAAAATGCTAGAAAAAGCCAAAGGGAAGTAGGTGAAAGAACTACCCGGCATCCTGTGGGCTTACCGAACAATACCTGGATGACCAATCAGAAACACTCCTTTCACTCTTGCCTATGGGATGGACGTAGTTATCCCAATAGAGATAGGCATGCCCACAGCCTAAACCATCGTACAGGATCAGAGGGACAAAGGTCAAGAACTTGAGAGACACCTGGACTGGGCAGACGAGGTGAGGGGGAGTGTAGCCATCCGGATGGCCTCCTATCAACAAAGAGTTGCTGCCTACTACAATCAAAAAGCCCGACCCCATGCCTTTAAGGTTGGAACCCTAGTCTTCAGAAAAGTCTTTGAAAATACAACCGAGAAAAGAGCCGGAAAGCTCCAAGCTAACTGGGAGGGGCCTTATATTGTCTTGAAGACTAGAGAGTCTGGGGTTTACCATCTACAAAAGCTGGACGGAATGCCCCTGTTCCACCTATGGAATGTATCTAATCTAAGGCAATACTATCAGTAAAGTAAAAGAAGAAAAAGTGCACAAGAAAGATAGTGAAATATTGCATTTGCATTCGTAAGTGAGAAATTGTTCTTTACAAGTGTTGGCCAAATAAATCACGGCGAAATACAAATGACTTAATAATAATAAAAAAAATGTGTGTTATGGCTCGAGTGAAGAGTCGACCATAGGAAGAATCTCGTCTCCTCAAGAAGAACCGTCGGGTACCTCGCCCTTGTCGTCTGAAGGAAAGGAATGAGTATCCTATGTGATGTCGTTCTTCTTCATATAGCATCGATAGCCATAAAAGAACATCTCATCCACTTGCTTTTGATACTCCTCCTCCATCTCCTTCTTTTGATCGGCGAATCCGGCCCGGAGTTCCTCCAGCTTTTTCTTCAATTGGGCATTCTCCTGCTCGACCTCTTTGCACTTGGCCTCAGCGGCCTTGTCCTCCTCTCTCAACCGGTCAGCCTCAGCATGGACCGACTCCTTCTCCACCTCCACCAATTTCAAAGCCTCGGCTCCCTCTACAACAGCCTTCTGTGCAGCGGCAAGGCCGCTCTCCACTCATTCCAGCTTAATGCACAGCTCTTCACCGCCGCCCACGCGATGGATGATGAACGCCCTCATAGCCTCAACAACCTTTAGCCGCTCAAAAAGTAGAGCACGTTGTCGTATCAGGTTGCGAACTCCGACCACCACCTAAAGGCAATAACAAAAATAGAGTAAGCTCGAGATTAAAGTTCACATTATAGCATAAGGAGGAAGGCATAGCAGCTTACCACTTTTGCAGTCTCTTGAGTTATGCAATCCTGCAGTAGTTGAATACAGGAGACCACAGAGTCAGACGTTCCGAGTGGAAGTCGGGTTGTGACAGAGATGAGGGGGTCGCCGCCCAAGCTCACCAAAACCCGCTTAGTAAAAGCAAAAAAATCTGACATCTTTGTCGAATGTGACTCAACATCAGCATCTCTATCATTTCGTCCTAGCTCGAAGGAGGAACGAAAGTAGGGCATCCTTTTGGTCTAAGTCCTCCTCGGTAGGAACCGGAATGTCAGATGCCCCATCTTGAATAGGACAAGTCACATTCCTAGCAAGAGACGCGGCAACTAGCGTGTTGTTGGACCCTGTACCATCTGGAGGGGGCATTGGCATCGGGGGAGCATCTATGATAGGCTCCTCGTGAACCTCCTCTGGATAGGATCTTTTGGCAGGAGAAACGACCACCTCAATAGGCTCATATAGTCGTTTGCCTTATCTCTCCCTGAAGCCCGACCCTCAAGTTGGTCGCCATATCCTCTTCCACATTCAGTTTGTATATGACGACGAGTATCACAGGCTTGAATTCGGAACTTTGAGGATCCAAGTCACTCCGTTCAAACCTTGGAAGGTCTAAGTCACCTTCTGAATCCCGGAACAGAGCTATTAGTCTATAGAGGTATAGAAAAAGTAGAAGAAGAAAACGATTCAGATACCAGGGCTAGTACCTTAACCACCTTGGTGGAAGACTTCTTCTTCTTAATTGGATGGCGGACTGCGAAAGATAAAGCATGGCGTTTCTTACTACGGCCCTTCCTCAACTTCCCCTCTTGTCTTTTCTCCTCTCTCTGATCAAGGTGCTCCTGGTGAGCTCTAGCGTCCGTCTCGTGTGCTTGTTCGTAGAAGGAGAGATCCTTCAAAACATGATGTTCCTCGAGCACTATGACCTTTGGGAGCCGCCTAGGGATAATGGAGAGAACATAAGGCTAGGACTCACGGATAACTGCAAGCAAATTCCAGGCAGTCAGAAGTGTCTGGTGGTTCCTTTTTTCAGAAGTGATCATGAACAGCTTGTTCAGTAGGTCGAACGAAGCTTTCTCCACCCACTCGACCAGTCGGCCCCTTTTGTCCTTATTGATTACTACTCAAAAAGTGCTAGTTGATAGCTTGTAAGTAACTTTTTTAAACACTTTTGAGTAGTAGTTATTACCTTTTAACTCAATTAACATATTAAGGACCTTTGCAATCATTTCTAATCAAATTGTGCAAGTTTTGGTGTTTTTGATAGTAATTTGATCACCAAAGCATTCCAAGATTGAGGAGAGTTCTTTGGAATCCATGGCAAAGCAATGGGAAGCTCATTAACATGAAGAACCAAAGCTTTGAAGCTTTATAGTCCTTTGCCATAAGCAAATCATGAATGCAAGGAGGGAAAGCAAAGAGAGAAATCTAACATGAAGCATTCAAGAGGACAACAACTGTCAGCCACTTTTGGAGCACTTTCTAGAGCTCAATTGATGTATACTATATTTCGTTTCGAAGCTCGGGAAGTCAGCAATCCAATGCTTCAAATAGTGCATGATTCAGAGTTGAAATGAAGGTGTTAGAGCCATTGGAAGCCGATCACACCAAGCTGAAGGCCAATTTCACGGGCTGCGAAATCAGCCTTTGGCTGCGAAATCACAAGAAGAAGGCTACGAAATCAGCCTTTGGCTGTGAAATGGTGTCCTTCAGGTTGCGAAATTTCACAGCCATCTTGCACGCCTGCGAAATTCTCCTGAGTGCTTCCCGATATTTTCGACCGACATTTTTAGATTTTTTGCTTCAGATATTTGATGTCTAAATCCCCATTCTCTCCTTGTAATCCACCTATCATAGGATTCCTTAGTTATTAAGCAAGAACAAAGGGTAAATAGCCTCATATATATTGTTTGTAATTTCCATTACAGATATATGTCGGGGAGCTTATTCTTAGAGACATCTTTTGTATAGTTTTGAAAAGAAGTAAAATACAGAGCTTTTGCTCTGCCTTACCTTCTCAATTTGATTGTATTTTATTTATTTATTTTTACTAGCCAAACATGCTCTAAGGATGTTTCCTCAGAGAATGAGTGGCTAGGCTTTTAGTTCCTTGGAGCTAAGGTAGCCGGGTAAGGCCCCAAATGCAAGAATTGGTAGTTTTGTTGTTTCAGCTTTTAATGAAGAGAAAGTAGAATCGTAGTATCGTGCTAAGCCTATCAAGCCAAGGTTGAGTGAAGGAATACAAGAATTTAGCCAAGGGAGATGGGGTTAGAAGGACAACAAATTGAGTGTTAGGTCTCCGGTGGTAGGTATCAGTCACTAGGCACATAGGTAAAGGTTGAAAACCGTTAGCAAGGCTACGAACCTTCTCGAAGGCTTATAGAAGAGTGCTTCCTTCTCAGATAAATATACCTTAATAGGATGATGCTTGAACTGGATTATAAAAAGAAGGGGAGTACCCGAGGGAATAAGCCAAGGCAAGTGCCATAGATTTAGCTGTTGTCGGAAGTTTCAAGTAGACTAGAAAAGGGAGGAAGCTCAAGGCGATAGGCATAGTGGAAATTCATCCTGAATCTGTTCACACGAATTGCTCAAGGTTGGAAGAAAAAACACTACTATTGAATCGAATCTCCTGTTGTTGAGGAATGGTAGATGGGAAAGATCCCAGACCTAGGGCGATAAATGCTTTATATCAATGCCATTGACCCGTTTAAGACGAAGAAGCTGTTCACTCTCGTTGAAGTTGTCAGCATTACCCCAGCTATTGAATCAGTTTGTGTCATTGACTCTGTCGTCGTAATAAGCACTGTTTTCGGGTTGGAAGGCATAACCTGTCTTTGCTTGCCTACCTTGTTAGGAGTTTTAGTTCATCCCCGCTTAGGGGAGCGAAGGCACTTACGCATCCGGATTCCATTCCATTCTTTTTAAGCTCACACCGGGAGAAAGGTTGCTTGCTTTTGGTCAGCTGTTCCCAAAGAGTCTTTCAGAAGATGTGGCACAATTTGTTTTGTTAGAAAAGTCCT
>JAJJMI010025904.1:94535-128796 GCA_022059035.1 Vitis rupestris
ATTTTAATAGTGTTGGGACACCTTATAAAAGGCCAATGAGCCTTTGAAAAAGAAAAGAAAGAGAAAAATGTTTGCTTGCCTTGAAACCCGAGCAAGGTCTGAGGGGTATATAGTGAAAATCTTTAAATCCTGGTGCCCTAAGCCTTCATTGGTTAGGAGTCACCAACCTCAATGCTCATTACAAGGGTGAATAGGTGGAGTTTGACATACTGTAAGTGCTTGGGTATTAAAATTCATTCTCAAAAGTCCGGGTAAAATCTGAGGAGTTAGTGGTTGAAAGATCCTTAAATCTTGATGCCCTAAACCTTATTGGTTGGGAGTCATCGATGGACCCCGTTACATGGACAATTTAGAAAAGAATACCCTTAAGCCTTGTACTCCTACAATGAAAAAAAATTGTGAAACAAAAGGGTGCGTTCTTAGCCTATTAAATTTGGTCAGTTTGCTAAGTGTTGAAAAAGAACTAGGTTGGGGGGAAAGATTAGTTCAGCATACTATATTAGGAAACTATCAACTAACACTTAGATTTTTGTGGAAAAGTAAGGTTTGGTCCTTTGGAAGTGGAAATGATTTTAAAGCTTCAATTTACATAATGTCTTCTCTTTATGAATTGTGTTTAGCAAGATTTTTTATAACCCTTATTGAAATTTGAGTTTATATTTCTTTAATGTTCCATGTGAGAGTTTGATCATCATGACACTTAAAACTTTTTGAAGTGATAAGCATGATCTTGTAAAGTATAAAACTTTTTAGTTTACTTTTTCTCTCCTTTATTGCTAAGGGACTAGCAATATATCGGTTGGGAGGAGTGATTACTACTCAAAAAGTGCTAGTTGATAGCTTGTAATTAACTCTTTTAAACACTTTTGAGTAGTAGTTATTACCTTTTAACTCAATTAACATATTAAGGACCTTTGCAATCATTTCTAATCAAATTGTGTAAGTTTTGGTGTTTTTGATAGTAATTTGATCACCAAAGCAATCCAAGATTGAGGACAGTTCTTTGGAATCCATGGCAAAGCAATGGGAAGCTCATTAACATGAAGAACCAAAGCTTTGAAGCTTTATAGTCCTTTGCCATAAGCAAATCATGAATGCAAGGAGGGAAAGCAAAGAGAGAAATCTAACATGAAGCATTCAAGAGGACAAAAACTATCAGCCACTTTTGGAGTACTTCCTGGAGCTCAATTAATGCATACTATATGTCGTTTTGAAGATCGGGAAGTCATCAATCCAATGCTTTAAATGGTCCATGATTCGGAGTTGAAATGAAGGAGTTAGAGCCATTGGAAGCCGATCACACCAAGTTGAAGGCCAATTTCGCAGACTGCGAAATTAGCCTTTGGCTGCGAAATGGTGTCCTTCAGGTTGCAAAATTTCGTAGCCATCTTGCACGCTTGCGAAATTCTCCTGAGTGCTTCCCGATATTTGCAACCAATATTTTTAGATTTTTGGCTTCAGATATTTGATGTCTAAATCTCCATTCTCTCCTGGTAATCCACCTATCATAGGATTCCTTAGTTATTAAGCAAGAACAAAGGGTAAATAGCATCATATATATTGTTTGTAATTTCCATTATAGATATATGTCGGGAAGCTTGTTCTCAGAGACATCTTTTGTATAGTTTTGAAAGGAAGTAAAATACAGAGCTTTTGCTCTGCCTTACCTTCTCAATTTGATTGTATTTTATTTATTTTTTTCTTACTAGCCAAACAAGCTCTGAGGATGTTTTCTCAGAGAATGAGTGGCTAGGCTTTTAGTTCCTTGGAGCTAAGGTAGCCGGGTAAGGCCCCAAATGCAAGAATTGGTAGTTTTGTTGTTTCAGCTTTTAATGAAGAGAAAGTGTGCCCCGTTAATGATTTCTATGTTTTTAGTTAACTTAAAACGCCTTCAATTCACCTGGGCCAACACTTGGTAAGGCAAGTGATCTCCGTCCATGGAGATGCACTAGTTTATCTCTTGCGAGCCTTTGGGAGGTGACTTGAAGGTAGGATTTTCTAGAATTGCCAACACTTGGTAAGCTTTTAGACTCTAAGGAGACATCCATTAGTTATCTCTTGCGAGCTTGAGAAGGGAAGTCCAAGGTTAATGATCACCTTGAATGGCAAATGCTAGGTGAGAGGCACGAGCCATTGCAAGTTGCATCAATGAGAGGGAATTAGTGCTGAAATCCATTAAAGGGAAACATCTGTACAACACCGGTTAGAGAATTAACTATATGTTAATTCTCTAATGCGAGGAAAAGATTCAAGTGACCAGAGCTCTGTTTTTGCATGAGGAACCTCCCCTGTGAACTTAAAACTCTAAGGAATGCTTTTCTTCTTAAGTAATTCCTATTACTTTCTTTTTAGTTAGCTTAAAACAAATCCTTTTTCAACCAAAGTTTATGTTTTCTTCTTAAGCTAACCTTGAAATGAAAAAGCACTAATTTAACTTTGAATTGGTATCACTTGTAAGTTGAAAACCCTTCCCAGTGAAGGATCCTAAAGCCACTATGATATATTAGCTAAGGCTATCCTAGTGCATGGTGATATAGGTTATAAATTTTGTTGATTACTCCTGTCTGAGGACCAAATTCAAGGTACACTAGCTAGGCACGCGAATCACTTATCTGCATCAATCAAAATGGACAGTGTTAGCACTAAAGTGATATCAGTTCAACAAAGAAAGATAATTGAAGAAGCGCTCAAAGCCATCCCTACCAGGAATTTTAAGTGATTCATCCCCATTGCAGTCATGCCATTTGATTCTGGCCCAGATGGGTGTTATCAACAAGATTTATAAAACCTAAATCACCTTACACTAGGGTAGCATAGCTAACATAGTATAGTGGCTCTAGGATCGTCCACGGGGATGGCTTTTCATCATACAGTTGACTTAAATGAAGGAAATAAAATGGTGTTTTTTCTTATGAAAATTAACTTTTAAAGAAAATGGAATTGTGGTTGCAAAGATTGATTTTAAGTTAAGCAAAAACAATAAGTGAAGTTAACTATAAAGAAAATATCTCTTAGAGCTTTAGGTCACTAGGATTGGGTTTCTTAGACAAAGGGGGAGATTCCAGATCTTCTCCTCGCATTGGGGATAATAACATAAAGGATGGTTATCTCCTAAACTGGTTTTGTATTTAGCAATTAAGATTTGATCCAAAGGGTTCATGAAAAATAATAGTTATTTCCCATTAATGGCTTCAAACACTAAAGACTCTCACCTTGAACCACTTTCCAATGGCTCGTAAATGATAACTAATAGACATCCATGGATCTAGCAATAAGCATCCATAGAGTCCGAAAAGCTTACCAAGTATTGGCCATTCAAAGTGCTTTTAAGGGATTTAAAGCTAAACCTTAAAATAAAAACCATTAATGGTTAACAACTACTTTCATTTAAAGCAAGGACAACTTCCATCTCTGCATTCGAGTCCTTCACCTAGCTTCCATCACTCCAAGGAACGTAAAACCTAGCCACTCATCCCATGAGAAATCATCCTTAGAGGTCGTTTGGCTAGGAAGAAGAATGAAAACAAAATGAGAAGGAAAGGCAGAGCAAAAGCTTTGTATATTTCTTACTCCTCGAAATTTACAAGTGTTTAATGAAATACATACATATATATTTCCCTCTCTCTCTCCCCTTATATATATGCTACCTAAAAGATATATAAAAAAATATAAAAGAAAATATCTAGGTTGGTTATAAGGAGAAACTAGGAAATTACACAAAATATTTGAAGATAAAAATCAAACGGAGTTGGTGCATAAGAAGATTTCGCATACCATGCGAAATTTGGCATGGTGTGCGAAATTTCGCATAGCCATGCGAAAATGCTGTTTGTTGGATTTCTTCCTCAGGTTTTCTTCCTTGCATCTCTGATTGGCTTGGCAAAGGGCTATGAAGTGCTCCAAAGCTTGCACGATACAATGTCGAATGTTAAAAAATAGCCACCCGACCCTACCACCAAAAGGTAGTGCCCCTAAAACACACAACAAGCGATTATACCAGACTTGGGGCCTGCCCTATTCAAGGCATCCGACCCTACCTATCAGCCAAAATCCTAACTACGGATTTTTTTCGCTATGACACCTCAAACAAAGGAAAAACATACCACAAACAAACTCTTAAAAAACCCCAATAAAGCAACAAACATGGCAAACTCTAACCCTAATAGGGGTTAGCAAGCTATGCCATTAATGAGACCTGCTGCCCTAGAAAGACCACAAATCTATTTTTACAGGCCTCGAAGCAACCACTTCGCAGTCGACCAAGACCCCCAAACTCCAAAATAATCCTCAAATAACAACAAATGAAGCTATCAAGAAAAATGGAAAATCGAGGGTAGTAGAGAAGAAAAACGAGCATACGAGGAAAATGTCTTCAACAAAGTGTCGAAGTCGATCTGTAGAAGACAAGAAAGATCGGTTGGAAAGTTTGCTGGAGAAGGAGAAATGCAGCACAACAAGCCAGAAGGACAATGACTATTTGAATATGGGAAGTGCAAAATGAAAGGAAACAGACTGGAAGGACAAAAGCGAAACAACTGGAAAATGTACTTCCTAGGGATTAATTCCCTATTTATAAGGGTAGACGCCCTAGAAATTCCAAATGACAAGACACTTCGAAGCGCATTCTCCAAAGCGACGTGCCGTTTGATGACAACCTTGATAACGACACCTCTCCTTAACACCCTCGGATGCCACGTGTCCTAAGGTTACTAAAAGGGTTTGAAAAATGTTTTAACCTGCCATTTTTGTCCGGACGAAATACTCGAGTTAAAATGAGGCGTTGTGGGGGCTTCCCCCATATAGCCATGTGGCAGGCCACTCTTGGTCCATGTGGCATCCTTCTATCTCTATTCGAATGATTATCATCAAACCGGAGTATCCTATCGGGCCAACAGGTATCAGAGACCTATCACATCGTGATCCTCTAAACTGCACGATGCATTCCGGGTAGATATCCTGGCCTACTCCTATAAGCAATCATTCCCCCAAGCCATGAATACGTTTGACGGGACGTCACTCTGCCTTCGCAGGCAAGCTACTACACGTTGCACCATACTTTCTACAAAGTGAGGTGACAAGCAAACCATCATGTCATCCCCACTGGTAGCCCCTATCAACCACCTAAATGGTGATGATTGCCCTGCCACGAATTGTGCTACCATCATGACTGCGAAAGTCAAGATGCCACCTCAGCATAGATGTGACCCCATCCCAAAGACTATAAAAGCCCTCATACAACCAAAATCTAGGTATGCAATACAAGAAGCCTGATATAGCTCCAACGAATGAGCGATTTCTTGAGCTGGTTTTAACCAACTGACTTGGGCTTCGAAGGGTGTGTCCGGACAACCTGTTTGGACATCTTTTTGCAGGAAAGAAAAGAGAAGTTGGTCCTCACCGATTGTATTCAGTCATTTCTTACTATAACAAGGAGAAACATCATCTCCAATTGATTCAGCATCAACAGGTGAGAGTTAAACATGTAATTTATAAGTGTCCATGTCATTCTCATTAATAAACACAAAAAATATTAACATTTCAGCTATGTTCAATTCCCAAAAAAATTGAGGGACAATATAAAAGAAAGAAAATAAAAAAAATAGAAAGAAAAAAAGTAAAAAAAAAATAAATAATAAATTTAAAGTTAATAAATTATTTTTATATGTTATTTCAAACTCATTTCACATATTTTTCTTCTTTTATATGAATATTAAATAATTTAAAAATATATACAATTTTCATTTATTTTTTATTTGATTTTGTATTTTTCATAATAAGATTAAAAATGAGAAAATAACTTTTTTAATATATATATTTTTAATACTTATTGAAATCAAACATAGAATAAAAGATTTGAACATGAAAACCACTAAATTCAATGTACACTCAACATTTGTCAAAATGGAAAAGATTAACGCTTACTGAGTGATGGCTTTGTACACTCTTCCAAAACTATCACTTCCTAGAAACCTAACCTTTTCCGAAGAACTATCATGGATCTTCAATTTCCCATTGTCAAGGGTTTTAGTAATAGCCCAATGCTCTAGTTTTGAATTTCCACCCATTCATTTAGCAACGATCGACATGATATTTGTTAGAAATACGGAATAATTGTATTATATTTTCTAAGTAAAAGAATATACATCAGTGCCTTTATATAGGAGGCATATGTGTGCGGTACAAGTAAAGTGTACTATACAAGTAACCTAACTGGGCCTAAAGCCCATAACATAATATACATTAACAGCCCCCCTCAAATTCAAGGTGGATGTGAGACCAACTTGAGGTTGTCAACTAAATCACGAGTGCGTCTCTTAGGAAGTGACTTGGTGAAGATATCTGCAAGTTGATCTTTGGAGGAGACGGAGAAAAGCTTAAGAGCACCATGGACAAGATGATAACGGATAAAATGACAATCAATCTCGATGTGTTTAGTCCGTTCATGAAAGACATCATTGTGAGCAATATGAATGGCACTCTGGTTGTCACAATAAAGAGGAGTGGCAGAGGAGGTGGACACACCCAAATCCTTAAGAAGCCATCTTAGCCAAAGGAGCTCAGATGTGGTATCAGCAAGGGCACGATATTCTGCTTCAGTACTGGAGCGGGCCACAAAAGTTTGTTTCTTACTTCTCCAAGAAATCAAAGAAGAACCAAGGAGGAAGCAATAACCTGTAGTGGACCTGCGATCAGTAGGATCTCCTGCCCAATCAGCATCAGAGAATGCACGGAGTACAAGAGGAGACTGAGCTGAGTAGAAAAGGCCATGAAAAATGGTACCCTTCAGGTATCGAAGAATGCGCAGAACAGCAGCATAATGAGTTGATCGTGGAGCAGACAAATAGTGGAGCTGAACTTGGCAAACCAAGCTCGTGGGGCTTGTTTAAGACCATAAAGTGCACGTCGAAGATGACAAACCTTGTTTGATTCAACAGAGAGACCAGGAGGAGGTTGCATATAGACTTATTCACTCAGATCCCCATTAAGGAAGGCATTTTTAACATCCATCTGAAAAAGATCCCATTTACGAGCAGCAGCAATAGCTAAGAGAGCACGAACAGATGAGATACGAGCAACTGGAGCAAAAGTCTCTTCATAATCAATCCCATACTCCTGTGTAAAACCTTTGGCAACAAGACGAGCCTTGTAGCGCTCAACGGATCCATCAGAGCGAGTCTTGATCTTATAGATCCACTTACAACCAACCACAAACTGTCTAGGAGGGAGAGTAACCAGGTCCCAAGTATGGTTTTTGGTTAATGCATCAAGTTCCTCTTTCATTGCAATCTTCCATAAAGGGTCAGTAGAGGCCTCACGATAGGTTTGAGGCTCGTGAAGTGTAGCAAGGGCAGTGTAACAATGATAGTCAAGTAGCTGTGGAGGAATGGATCTTACCCGGGTTGAGTGGCGAGGTGGAATGTCTTGTGGAGGATCTTCAGGCAGAGCAGAAGCAGGGGACCCAGGCTCAAAATGGGGTAGCTCGTCATCAATCTGTTCATCTGCAACCTATCTAGGAGAAACATCAAAAATATCTGGAGAGAAGTCCAAAGGAGGATCAAAAGTATTTGTAGAAGGAACAAGAGACTCATCTGGAAAGATTTCTAAAACAGAGGAGTTAGTCAAGGAAGAACGAAAGTGAGAGAGTTCAACAAACAATCGGTGTTCCCAAAAGACAACATTACGAGAAACACGAAGACGATGAGAGACAGGATCATAACACCTATACCCCTTTTGAGTTTCGCCATAACCAAGGAAACAACAGAGTCTAGATCGAGGCTCAAGTTTGTTGTGCTCATGAGGCTGAAGAAGAACGAAACAAGCAGATCTAAATGAGCAAAGGTGATGATAGTCAGGGGGTGACCCAAAGAGACGCTCATACGGAGTCTGATTATGGATAATAGCACTTGAAATGCGGTTAATTGCATGAACAACATGAAGACCAGCTTCACCCCAAAATGGGGCAAGAACTTTGGCAAAAAGAAGTAGAGCACGAACAGTGTCAAGAATATGACGAAGTTTTCTTTCGGCTCAACCATTTTGCTGAGAGGTACCTGGACAAGTTAGATGATGTACAGTGCCATAGGAATGTAACAGAGCTTGAAACGCATATTGAGTATATTCAAGAGCATTATCAGATCGAAAGGTTTTGATACGTTTGGAGAATTGTGTTTCAACCATTTTTGCAAAATTGCTATATATTGGTAAAATTTCGGAACGAGATTTCATAGGAAAAATCCAACTATAACGAGAATAATCATCAATAAAAACAACAAAATATCGAGATCCACCAACACTAGCAACAGGAGAAGGTCCCCAAACATCAGAATGAATTAACTCAAAAATACTATTAGAAATGGATTCACTGTTATTAAAAGGCAAAGCTGACTGTTTTCCTAACTGACATGAAGTACAATCAAAATTGTCTTTAGACACAGAACCCAACAGACCCCTAGACACTAACTGTTGTACCCAATAAGATGGTGCATGACCAATATGAGAATGCTAAAGTGCAAGAGAAGGTAAGAAAGAAACTGCAACAGCAACAGAAACAGGAGCAACAGGTGGAAGATGAAGATTGTTCACGGGAAACATACGCCCAACTCTAGGACTGGTCCCAAGCTCCTGCCCCGTCCTCGGATCCTGCACAATACACCCAGAATAGTAAAAAATAAGGCGATAACCTAGTTCAGCTAATTGTCCCACAGAGCACAAATTATAGGATAGGTCAGGTACATGGAAGACTCCAGGAACAGAAATATTAGAGGTTGAAACAAAACCTAGACTATTCCCATGCATGGTGGAACCATCAGCTATATGAATATTTAGAGGATGTGGTGCAGGTCTCAAGGTTGGAGAATAGGGATGAGTGAGGTGTCATGTGATTGCAGCAGGCAGAATAAAAAAGCCAAGTTTGAGACTTACCAGGTAGAACAGATAAGACAGTGGAAAGAGATGCATTACCAGCCATACGAACAGCCTGAGCTATGATCTCCTGTAGTTCAATGGAGGAGAGGTTGATAGTAGATCCAGAAGACTGGGACTCAGCTGAGGTGGAAGCCGTTGGCGGAGTAGGCTCAGTATTAGCAACAGCAGTAGTAGATTTGTTACGACAGTAACAAGTCTCAATGGTGTGGCCAGGACGCTTGCAATAGTTGCAGAACTTTTTGTTGGTCTGCTTGTGACGATTGCTAGAGCCAGAAGAATCACCTGATTGCTAAGGTTGCTCTATGAGTGGAGTAGATGGAGTAATAGCCAAACCATTGAGCTTATTCTGGGCTTGAAGGGTTGCAAGACGAGCTTCTTCTCTAACCAACTCATTCACAACAGTATCAAGAGAGGGAGCAAGACTGCAATTTAGCAGCTGACCACGAATGGGCTCAAAGTCCTTGTGAAGTGACATCAAGAATTCATAGAGGCGAAATTCATCTCTGATGGAAGCATATTGCTGAGCATCTTTTGAGCATGCCCAAGTTGGATCAGAAATGTCAATTTGGTCCCAAATGAAGCGAAGCTGATCATAATAGTCATTGATGGATTGCCCTGGTCCTTGCTTGAGTTGATGCAATTCAACCACTAACTGATATTTCATGGATCCATGAGTAGTGGAGTACCTTTTGGCCAATATATCCCATGCAGATTTTGCATCATCAAAGCTGCCCAACAGATTGGAAATAGAGGGAATGGAAGTGTTTCGAATCCATGTGAGGATCATGTGGTTATGACTATCCCATTCAATCATGTGACTAAGAAAGGCAGCATCTTCTTCACTTGCTCCCTTGACAGGAATAGTCATTGCACCAGTACAATAATGCCAGAGCATGCGACTCTTAAGAAAACTGCGCATAGCTTGAGACCAAGATAAGTAATTTTTATTCCCCTCCAATACGGTATTGATGGGAAGAGGAAGAAAAACATCCTTTTTATCCATTTAGAGACACAATATGCAAAAACAAACTGCAAAAATGAAATCTACGCAAAAAACTGGGTAAGGAGAACCCGGACAGGGAAAGTCAACCCTAGAAAAGTCAACGGTCAACGGCTAGTCAACGGTCAACGGTCAACAGCTGGTCAACGGATGAAGTCACAGGATGACGTGGAGATGACATCAGCAGATCAGTGGATGCTGACGCAACTAGGGCTAACGTGGCAGAGATGATGACGTCAACAGACCAGGCCCCGGCGCGTGACAGCACGTGGACGGCGCGTGAACGGCGAGTACGATGAAACTCCGGCGCGTGGTGGCGCGTGTGGCGCGTGATCAGCGTCGCAGAATCTTTGAGCGGCGCGTGGGGGTGTGTGCGGTCTCCGATGGCGGCGAGGATTCCACGAATGTGTAGATCGGCGCTGGACGATCTCAGTGGTACCTTCAAAGATGAAATCGAAGCAATATTCATAGCGGTGATGCAAAGAGCAGTGGTCTGTGCAGTGTGAAACTCCTTAACGACGGCGGCTGCAGGTCCGGAACCCAAGGACGACGGCTGGATGACGTCGAAGGTTCAACGGCAAGAGGCTGCGGCGACAGTTGTGATGGTGGAAGTGTTTAGTAAAAGAAAGGAAGTCACACTAATGAAGACAAGACTGCTAAGAAAAGGTCAGAGCAGTGGCTCTAATACCATGTTAGAAATACGGAATAATTGTATTATATTTTCTAAGTAAAAGAATATACATCAGTGCCTTTATATAGGAGGCATATGTGTGCGGTACAAGTAAAGTGTGAAGGTGTATTTGCATAATCATCATCAACGTTGAAATGCATGCATAGTACATTAAAAATTATAAAGATCCATTAAAACCAAAAATAAAAAAATAAAAAATCTAAGCCCGAAGAAGGATAACAAGGAGTTTTGAATATTGAGAAGACTCTTGACACAATGGATTATCTTGAACCTATATAGAGTAACTACAATACCTTGGATGTAAACAATTATGTTGAACCATATCAAAATTTGCTATTTACATCTTCTCTATACTTTATCTCTTCTAGCATTTTATATTATTTAGTATTTATTTTAGTATCTATTACTTGCATATTTGTAAAATTTCTAAAAATAGACTATTACTAATTCACTCTCTTTTTAGGTGATTACCTAAGTTTTTTATAGTAAACTTCAGAATATTCATTTTCAAAGATTGTTATGAGCTCCCCTAAAACAATATGTATTGTAAATTTAAGAAGTAAAAATAAATTAATTAATTAAACAATTGTTGTGAGTTTAATACTTACTCATTTCCTAGAACCTTAACTTTTTCCAAAGTGTCATAGATCTTCGATTTCTCATTTCCATGGGTGGTAGAAATAGCCCCAGGCTCTAGCTTTGAATTTCAACCCACTTGTAAAGTCAACCTTTGTCTAGCAATGACCCGTATGATGTGGATAATCATCATTATCATGGAAAAACATACGTAAACGCCTTCAAGATTATAAAAATCCATTAAAACTTGAGAAATATAGGTATAAAGAAGGATAAGAAAAATCTTGATTGAGAAGAATGGTGATATAGTAGATCATCTTAAAACCTATGAAGGAGCTCCAAGGCATAGTGTGCTGAACCGCATTAAAAAATGTTATTTGCATATTCTCTACCTTTTATCCATTTACTTTAAGTATTTTATAATATTTAGTATTTGTTTTGATAACAAATAACCAACACATTTGTAAAAATTCTAAAAATAGACCATCAATAATTCACCTTCTTGGCTGATTACGTATGGTTTCCTCTTTTAACGGCATGGGGCAAGGTTTATGAACTAAAGCTATGAATAAATAAAATTGCAAGGATAATTGCTCACAGTTTTAAATTGCAGAATCCATTTCTTAGAGTTTTTCGAAAACACTTCTAGTATAAAAAACATTTTTGATATAAAAAAATAGATATTTAACAAAAGTTTCAAACACTTTTAAAAAGTCACAAAAATCATTTCTAGTGTTTTTTTCGAGAAATATTTGATAGATGATTATCCTAAAATATCTTAGAGAGAAAGTAATTCAAATGAAAATATGTTCAAACTTAGGGGGTGTTTTATTGATTTATTTTTACTTAATTCTAAATAGAAATTAAAACTAAATAGTCATTAAATAGTGTTAAGTATGAAGTTGTTTGCTTTTATAATATTTTATTTCTATTAAGCAATAAAAAATAAAGAAATTTTTTTATTTCTATTAAACATTAAAATATAAAGAAAAACCAACATATTATTTTTTGCATTTAGAAAAAGTTAAATATTTTGCTTTTTTCTATTCAACAAAAAAAATATAAAAAGTCATAAAAAAGTAGAAAAACAAATAATTTAAAGTCTGAAAGTAAATTGCTTTAAGCAAAAAATTTAAGAAAACAAACACCCTTTAAGTATCCACCTCATTCTCGTTAATAGAAACAAGAAACATGATACGAAGAGTGCATTTGATAATATTTCTATTCCAAATGTTTGTGTAAAATTATTTTTTAAATGATCACCTATTAAGTGCTTCTTCAAAAATAAATATTACAAGTAATTTTTCAATTTTTTAAAATGTGTTTTTCTAAATTTTACCAAATCTTGTATTTTTCTTCTACCCATAATTCAATACCCATTCAACATAATAAGAGGAGAGATTGACGGGTGATGGATTTGTACACTATCCCAAAACTCCCACGTCCTAGAAGCTCAACCGTTTCCCAGAAGTTATAAATCTTGAATTTCTCATTCTCATAGATTTTAGCAAACGCACTGGGATCTAGCATTGAATTTCCACCTGAATACATGCTGGTAGGCATCGTAACATACAATGATTTATCCTGTAAGAAGATCTACCAAGAACTAGACTATTGCGAAACAAACTTTTGAACAGTTACTGGGGGGAGAATAACACTTACTGGGTGATGACTTCGTGCATTCTACCAAAACTCCCACTTCCTAGAAGCTCAACCTTCGGCCAAGAACTATCCATGGATTCTCAAATTCCCATTCCCATGGGTTGCAGCAGTAGCCATGGGCTGTAGCTTTGAATTTCCACCCAGTGGTTTGAAAGCCAACTTCTCTTTAGTGACGACCCACATCATAGGGCTAACCATTTCCATGGATGAGAGGACCGAAGCTTGTACCACTTCCATCATTACTTCGATCAAAGAAAGGGGCATGATCAGGATAATCAGATGCGTCAACGATGCGACCAAACTGAGAGATTTTCTCACCATTATCGCTTCCCTCATAGAAAGCCACATGATTTTGGCCCAACCAAGAGATGCTTTGGTTGATGATAGCAGAAGCTTCTGCTTCAAGCCATCAATAATATATCAATGGCCCGCCGGATCTACCCTCTTCCCATAAATTATTTATTTACTTGAGGAATGAGTCAAGCTTATAAATTATTTATAGGTTAATTTCATTCACCACCCCTAAGGTTTTGATTAAATACATCTAACTCTCACAGGTTTGAAATTTTATCAAATACCTCATATATCCTTTTCATTTTTTATTTTCACTCAGTCTCCCTTCTTACTCAAAATAAGTGAAGTATATGATGAAATTTCAAACTTCTGAGTATTAGATATACTTTGCCAAAAACTCAAGGAAGGTGAATGAAATTAAACCATTATTTATTTGGTTGGCAGAGTAGTAAATAAAGGTTCATACCATGCTTGAAGTCAGACATAGATCCGAAACTTCAATTTTGAGAAACACTTAAAAATAAAAAAAAAATAAAAATGATAAAGTATTAATTTTTTTTATAAAGCCTTTGATAGATTATTAGTTTAAAGATTTTTTTTAGAGGAGATAGAAACACTCTGAAACTCTCACTATTACTCCACTCAAGATCATCATTCATTTATAAAAAAATGTCACCTTATATTTGTTTCTAAATCTTTAATTTAATAAATAAGATTAAATATATTGTGTTTAATTCTTTCTACTTTAAAAATAAAAAATAAAATTATAAAAATGGATCTAATTTCACTTAACTTTTTTATTTTCATTTATGTTATTCATGGCCTCCCAAGAACCTTTGCAGAAAGAGTTCAAATCAGAATCAAAGAAAAATACAATGGAGTAGTATCGTATGACTTTCTAACCTATGAAGAACTAATAAACTTCGTAAACCAAGAAGTTTATCTCTCTGCCCGCTTATCAAAGTTAATGTTAAGATCAAGAAAGATCTTAGAACCTCAAAGAAAGAATTAGGATCTTTTTGTGCGGGTATGAGAAGATTCTTCCACCCTCTATTAAAAAAGAAAATATTATAGGTCAAAACATAGAAAACCAAAGTCAAACTAAAAATACTCAAAATATAGAGGAAAAGAAAAACAAGATTATCAAAGATCAAAATCTAAAGAACATTCAAAGAAAATATAAAAAAGAGAAATAAAATTTTTCAAATGTGGTAAAAAGGGACACGTAGCCCCAAACTATAAAATCAAAGAAATTATAAAAGACATAGACATACAAAGCCTCCTCAAGGAATAGATGACTAATCTAATCAAATCAAAATCTTCTAACTAAACGTCCTCAAAGACAACAAGTGGTGAGGAACAACTCCTTCTAATCAAAGAAGACTCTTTTGAAACCTTTGATGACCTTTCCTTAAATCCTCTTGCAACTATGTAGAAAATTGCCTTTGTAATATCAAAACTATTAATGTCCTAACAAGTGAACAAAACCTCTTAATAAAAATGATAGATAAAATTCCAGACCCTCAAATCCAACATGAATATATCAAAAAATATTTAGAATTTCAAAAACAAGAAAGAGAGACTAGGGAAGCAAATACAAATCAATATAGTCTAAAACCTATTTTGGATCAACCTCTAAACCAAAAACAACAAATATTCAAGATCTTCAAAATGAAATAAGTCAAATTAAGCTTGAAATTAGAGACTTAATAATTCAAAATGAAGGATTAGACATTAGGCTTCAAAAATTAGAAAATCATCCAATAACCTTTAAACAATAAAATAAGTTAGAAACAGTAGGATATCAACCTGCAACCCTTACACATAGATTATAAAATTTCAAATGTACACATATGCAATCAAAATGTTTGTTATAAAACCTCCTTCCTTCTAGTAAAAAATATGCAACAAGAAGTAATATTGGGAGCACCTTTCTTAACTCTACTTTATCCATTTAAAGTAGATAAAGAAGGAATAAAAACGATTATAAAGGGCAAATGATTTGTTTTGAGTTTGCTAGTCCTATCAAACACAAAGAACTTAACCTTCTCCACAATGATGGAATGAAGCAACTGAATTTAATTCAAAAGAAAAAAAAACATATCAAATTCCTAAGTAAAGAAATTCATTATCAAAGAATAGAAGAAAACCTCCTTCAAAGAGAGATCCAAGATATAACAAATAAAGTCAAAAACCAAATTGAAACATAACTATGCTCTTCAGTTCCTAATGCTTTTTAGGACAGAAAGAAACATGAAGTTTCTTTGCCTTAGATAGAAGGATTTGATGAAAATCAAATTCCTACTAAGGCAAGGCCCATTCAAATGAATGAACATATGTTAGAATATTATAAGAAAGAAATTTAAGATCTCTTGGACAATAACCTAATATGAAAAAGCCACTCACCTTGGAGTTGTGCGGCATTTTATGTTAAAAAGCCTTCAGAGATTGAAAGAGGTGTTCCAAGACTTGTAATCGATTACAAGCCCTTAAATAAGGTCCTCAAATGTATTGGGTATCCAATACCTAATAAACGAGATCTTATTGGACGTCTTCATAATGCTTCAATCTTTTCAAAATTTGACATGAAGTCTGGATTTTGGCAAATTCAACTTCATGAAAAAGACAAATACAAAATTGCATTCACAGTTTCATTCAGGCACTATGAATGGAATGTGATGCCATTCGGTTTGAAGAGTGCTCCTTCAGAATTTCAAAATATAATGAATGGCAATTTCAATCCCCATACTAACTTCTCTATAGTATACATTGATGATGTACTTATATTTTTTTAATTCCATTGAGCATCAGTTTAAACATCTAAACATCTTTCAAAATATTGTTAAAGAAAATGGTTTAGTGGTTTTAGCCTCTAAGATTAAACTATTTCAAACCAAGATTAAGTTCTTAGGATTCAAAATATACCAAGGGAAAGTCAAACCTATTCAAAGATCTATAGAGTTTGCTAGTAAGTTTCTTGATGAAATCAAAGAAAAAACCCAACTTTAAAGGTTTTTAAGAAGTCTGAATTATGTGTTAGACTTCTACCCAAATCTTAGAACCTTAATCAAACCCTTCTATCATAGGCTTAGACAAAATCCCAAGCCCTGGACTCAAGAACACACATATATAATCAAAATTGTCAAACAATAGGTTAAAAGTCTTCCTTGCTTAAAAATCCTTAATCTTTTAGTCTTTCCTATTATAGAAACAAATGTCTCTAATATATAGTGATTACTACTCAAAAAGTGCTATTTTATAGCTTGTAATTAACTCTTTTAAACACTTTTGAGTAGTAGTTATTACCTTTTAACTCAATTGGCATGTTAAGGACCCTTACAATCGTTTCTAATCAAATTGCGTTAAGTTTTGGTGTTTTTCATAGCTTTTTGATCACCAAAGCAATCAAAGAATGAGGGAGATCTTTGTATAGTTCATGGCAAAGCAATTTGAAGCTCAAATTCATGAAAAAACTAAGCTTTGGAGCTTCATAGCCCTTTGCCAAAGCCAAACGAGGATGCAAGGAAGAAAATCACAGAAGAAATCAACCATCCAGCAATTTCGCTAGTTGTGGAATCCAACTTGCGAAATTTTCGCAACTTGAGAAATAGGAAGAGTAAAGGAATCGCTGTAGGATAGAGAGCTTATTAGTTGCAGGACAATTTCGCAACTTGCGAAACCACAATTTCAACTTGCAAAATGGACAATTTCAACTTGCAAAATTTTCGCAAGTTGCGTTTGAACTTGCGAAATCCACCTATAATTTGAGATATTTGCGCTCCTACTCCGTTTGATGTTTATCTTCAGATATTTGTGTGTAAATCCCTATTTTCTCCTTGTAACCCACCAATGACAGGTTTTTTTTATTGGGAAGTTAGCAGGAGGGATGAATAGCCTCTCTATATAATATCTATTGTAATTTTCTTTTAAAAAGATCTCTATGGAGTTTTTCTCGAAGACGAACTTTGTATAGTTTTTCAGAAAGTAATACATAGAGATCTACTCTGTCTTACCTTCTCATTTTGTTTTCTCTTTTATTTTTATTTCTAGCAAATCAAACTCTAAGGATGTTTTCCTAGAGGATGAGTGGCTAGGCTTTTTGTTTCTTGGAGTGAAGGAAGCTAGGTAAGGTTCCGGATACAAAAGTGGAAGTTTCGTTGTTTCAGTCTTTAATGAAGAGAAAGTGTGACCCGTTAATGGTTTTTATCTTTTTAGTTAACTTAAAATCCCTTAAAATCACCTGGGCCAACACTTGGTAAGGCAAGTGGACTCCGTCCATTGAGATCCACTAGTTTATCTCTTGCAAGCCTCTGGGAGGTGGTTTAAAGGTAGGATTATCTAGAATAACCAATACTTGGTAAGCTTTTGAACTCCTAGGAGACATCCATTAGTTATCTCTTGCGAGCTTTTGACGGATAATCCAAGGTTAAGGATCACCTTGAATGGCTAATACCAGGTGAGAGGTATGAACCATTGCAAGATGATTCGGTGACAGGGATTTAGTGTTTGAAACCATTAAAGGGAAGCATCTGTACCACACCAGTTCGGGAAATAACTATATGTTAAATCCCCAATGCAAGGAAAAGATCTAAGTGACCGGAATCTCTCTTTTTGTATAAGGAACCTAAGCCTAGTGATCTAAAACTCCAAGAAGCACTTTTCTTTGTAAGTAATTTCAGACTTTATTTTTTGTTTCACTTAAAACCAACCTTTTCACACATACTTATGTTTTCTTTTAAAGTTAACCTTGAAAAGAAAAAGCACCAATTTAGTTTTTGAACTAATATCAGTTGTAATTTGAAAACCCATCTCTATGGACGATCCTAGAGCCACTATGCTATGCTAGCTAATGCTACCTTAGTATATGGTGAAATAGGTTTATAAATTTTGTTAATTACTCCCGTCTAAGGACTGAAATCAAAGCACACCAGTTGATTAAACACCAATCAACAGGGCATACACCAGCTGGGCACAAATCAAATGGCGCCGTTACCGAGGATGGTGCCAACTTTACAGTGATATAACCTTTTCCAAAACACTTGTGATCTTCATGGCAAGTTTGATGACTTTTCTTTTCTTTTACTAACTCCTTTTAATTATTTCTTTTACTTGTTCATATTTTAGCCTATCTTTTAATTTAGTTTTTAGTTAATTTTAATTTTTTTTTTTTGTAGTATTGTTTTCTTTTGTTTTCTTTGTTTTTGTTACAGTTGTTACTAGTTGTGTATGCCATGTTGGATACGAGACAGTGGAGGAAGACATGTGGAAATTGACACACTTCACGAAATAGGGTTGGAATTGTGCTTGAACATCATGGAAGCTACACCTGAAGATCAGCATAGTCACCATGGTCAGCAGGACAATCCCAATGCATTAAGATCAATGAGGAACCACATGCATCCACCTCGTATGAGTGCACCATCATGCATAGTGCCTCTTACAGAGCAGCTAGTAATCAGACTACATATTGTGCCACTTCTACCTACTTTCCATGGGATGGAAAGTGAGAATCCCTACGTGCATATCAAAGAATTTGAAGACATTTGTAATACATTCCAAGAGGGAGGAGCTTCAATCGACTTGATGAGGCTAAAACTATTTCCTTTCACTCTGAAGAATAAGGCCAAAATTTGGCTTAATTCTTTAAGGCCAAGGAGTATCTGAAATTTGACTGATTTGCAAGCTGAATTTCTCAAGAAATTTTTCCCTACTCATAGGACCAATGGCTTGAAAAGGTAAATTTCAAACTTCTCAACTAAGGAGAATGAGAAATTCTATGAGTGTTGGGAGAGATACATGGAAGCTATCAATGCTTGTCCTCACCATGGCTTTGATACATGGCTATTGGTGAGCTACTTTTATAACGGTATGTCTTCCTCAATGAAACAACTCCTAGAGACTATGTGTGAAGGAGATTTCATGAGTAAGAATCCGGAGGAAGCCATGGATTTCTTGAATTATGTTGCTGAAGTTTCAAGAGGATGGGATGAACCAAACAAGGGAGAAGTGGGAAGAATGAAGTCTCAACCAAATGCTTTTAATGCTAAGGTTGGGATGTATACCTTGAACGAAGATATTGACATGAAAGCAAAAGTTGAGCTATGACAAGAAGATTGGAGGAGCTAGAACTGAAAAAGATACATGAAGTGCAAGCCATTTCTGAAACACCAGTGCAAGTTATGCCCTGTTCCATTTGTCAATCTTATGAGCACTTGGTGGAGGAGTGTCCTACAATTCCAGCTGTTAGAGAAATGTTTGGAGATCAAGCAAATGTTATTGGACAATTCAAGCCCAATAACAATGCTTCATATGGAAATACCTACAATTCAAATTGGAGGAACCATCCAAATTTCTCCTGGAAACCAAGAGCACTTCAGTACATGCAACCAGGCCAAGCATCTCAACAAGCTTCAAATCTTGAGCAAGAAATAGTGAATCTAAGCAAGGTCGTGAGAGATTTTGTTGGAGACCAGAAATCCATCAATGCTCAACTCAGTTAAAGAATCGATAGTGTAGAGAATACATTGAATAAAAGGATGGATGGAATGCAAAATGATCTATCTCAGAAGATAGATAATCTCCAATACTCAATCTCAAGGCTCACCAACCTTAACACAGTGCAAGAGAAAGGAAGGTTTCCTTCTCAACCTCACCAAAACCCCAATGGTATCCATGAAGTGGAGGCTCATGAGGGGAAATCTTCACAGGTGAGGGACGTCAAAGCCAGATCACTTTGAGGAGTGGTAAAAAGGTTGAGCTGCCAACACCTAAGCCACATGATGAAACAGAGAGTGAAAAAAAGACAAAGAAGAGGGAGGAAATCAAAGGAAAGAAGAAAGGGAACGGTGGAAGGAAAGAGGACTATGATTCAACAGTGAATGAAGATCCGGAGAAGATAGTTATCAATGAAGATGTGATGAAGAAACACATGCCTCCACCTTTTCATCAAGTTTTGCATGGGAAAAAGGGAATCAACAATGCATCAGAAATTCTTGAAGTATTGAGGCAAGTGAAGGTCAACATCCCATTGCTAGACATGATCAAACAAGTGTCGACTTATGCAAAATTCCTGAAGGACTTGTGCACTATCAAAAAAGGGTTGAATGTGAATAAGAAAGCCTTCTTAACTGAGCAAGTAAGTGCCATCATATAGTGCAAGTCTCCAGTGAAGTACAAAGATTCGGGCTGTCCTATCATCTCAGTGATGATTAGAGAGAAGTTAGTGGAGAAAGCTTTGTTGAACTTGGGGGCAAGTGTGAATTTGCTACCATACTCTGTCTACAAGCAATTGGGACTTGGTGAATTGAAGCCAACATCAATCACTTTATCTCTAGTAGATAGATCAATGAAGATTCCAAGAGGGATGATTGAAGATGTCTTAGTTCAAGTTGACAATTTCTACTATCTAGTGGATTTTGTTGTTCTTGATATAGACCCAATTGTCAAAGGAACTAATTATGTTCCTATCATACTTGGAATACCATTCCTAACTACATCAAATGCAATCATCGATTGTAGGAATGGACTCATGCAACTCACGTTTGGCAACATGACATTGGAGCTCAATATCTTCTATATGTGCAAGAAGCCAATCAATCTGGAAGAAGAAGAAGGTCCAGAAGAAGTGTGCATCATTGACACTTTAGTGGAGGAGCATTGTAATAAAAAAAAAATACAAGAGAAGTTGAATGAAAGTCTTGGAGATCTTGATGAAGGGTTACCTGAACCCTCATATTTGCTTGCTACTCTACCACCTTGGAGGAGGATAGAAGAAATTCTACATTTGTTCAATGAGGAAGAGACACAAGAAGTGATTCATGCCTACTTGGTGTCTCAGCTGATTTGTGTCCAGCTGGTGCTCCTTGATGACGGGAGTAATCAACAAAATTTTTAACCTATAACACCATGAACTAGGGTAGCAAATACAAAGCTACTATAGCATAGTGGCTCTAGGATCGTTCCACTGGGAAGGGTACTCAAGTTGAAAAGGATACCAATTCAAAGTGAATTGGTGCTGTTTCATTTCAAGGTTAGCTTAAGAAATAAAACACAAACTTTGGTTGAAAAAGGTTTAGACTTAAATTAACAACACAGCAAGTGATGAAAATTACTTAAGAATAAAAGCATTCCTTGGAGATTCAGGTTTACAGGGGAGGTTCCTCATGCAAAATCATAGCTCCGGTCAGTTGGTTCATTTCCTCATATTAGAGAATTAACATAAAGTCAATTCTCTAACAGGTGCTGCACAAATGCATCCCTCAATTGGATTTTAGCTTTAATTCTCTCACTGATACAACTTTTAATGGTTTGAGCCTCTCACTAGCCTTTACCATTCAAGGTGATCTTTAACCTTGGATTACCCGTCAAAAGCTCGCAAGAGGTAACTAATGGATGTCTCCTAAGAGTCCAAAAGCTTACCAAGTGTTGGCTATTCTAGAAAATCCTACCTTTAAGTCACCTACCAGAGGCTCGCAAGGGGTAAACTAGTGCATCTCCATGGTTAGAGATCACTTGCCTTACCAAGTGTTGGCCCAGGTGACTCCAAGGCGTTTTAAGTTAACTAAAAACGTAGAAACCATTCACGGGACACACCTTCTTTTCATCCATAGCTGAAACCACAAAGCTTCTGATTCTTGCACTTGGAACCTTTCCCGGCAACCTTAACTTCAAGGAACTAAAAAGATTTAGCTACTCATTCTCTAGGGAAAACTCCTCAGAGAGTGCATAACTTAGTAAAATAATTAAAAACACAATCAAATTGACCAGGTAAGGCAGAACTCAAGCTCTGTATTTTACTTGCTTTGAAACTTTTACAAAAGGTTCAACACACCCTCAGAACAGGCTCCTCGGGCTCTCTTTATACCAAAATCACACTTACAGCTATTACATAGATATTTTTGCCAAATTCCTAGCTTAAAAACTAAGAAATCCTATCATTGGTGACTTACAAGGAGAATTTGGGCATTTAGGCAACAAAAATCTAATGAAAAATATCTCCAAGTGTCGGTTACAAATATCGGGAAGCACTAAGGACCACTTCGCAGGCGAAAAGTGAGGTCTGCGAAATTTCGCAGGTGCACAAGAAGAGCTGCGAAATTTCTTTGCAGCAAAAGGCTGATTCAACACCTTTGCGAAGTTGACTTCCATCTTGTGATGTTTGGCTTCCATCACAGCGTGAAGCTTCAGGGGAAATCCATAGCACTGTGCAAAAGTGTTGCGAAATATCTCGCAACAAAAGGCTGATTTCGCAGCACTTTTCTGAAGCCTTCCTTCAACTTGGAGCAGTCATCTTCCAAAGGCTGTAACTTCCTCATTTCAGCTCCAAATTGCACACGGTTTGAAGCATTGGATTGTTGACTTCCTAAGCTTTCAAATGACATATAGCATGCATAATTTGGACTTCAGGAAGTGCTCCAAAATTGGCTGCAGTGACTATCATCAAGAATGCTTCATGGCTGGATCCTCTTTGCTTCCCCTTTTCATTTCCACTTTGCTTATGGCAAAAGTGCTTCAAAGCTTTGATTCTTCATGCCTCTAAGCTTCCCATTGCTTTCCAAGGATTCCATAAAACTCTCCTCAATCTCATAATGCTTTGGTGATCAAAATACTAACAAAAAAACACCAAAACTTACACAAATTGATTAGAATTGATTGAAAGGGGCCTTAACATGCTAATTGGGTTAAAAGGCACTAACTACTACTCAAAAGTGTTTAAAAGGATTAATTATAAGCTACCAAATAGCACTTTTTGAGTAGTAATCAAGAAGCTATTAAATAGGAGGCCCCAAAGTTTATTCTGAAGCCACTACCCACGGAGTTGAAGTATGCATACCTAGAAGAGAATAAGAAGTGCCCTGTTGTTTTATCTTCATCTCTTACCACTCCTCAAGAGGAGTGTTTACTTGAAGTTCTCAGGAGATGTAAGAAAGCAATAGGATGGCAAATATCTGACTTGAAAGGTATTAGCCCTTTAGCCTGTACACATCATATATACATGGAAGAAGAAGCTAAGCCAGTTCGTCAACCTCAAAGAAGATTGAATCCTCATATGCAAGAGGTGGTGCGAGCTGAGGTTCTTAAGCTACTTCAGGTCGGTATTATCTACCCCATATCAGATAGCCCATGAGTGAGTCCTACTCAAGTAGTGCCAAAGAAATCAGGGATCACAGTGGGCAAAATGAAAAGGGAAAAGAAGTTGCTACACGCCTCACTTCAGGTTGAAGGGTGTGTATTGATTATAGAAAATTGAATGTTGTGACAAGGAAGGATCATTTTCCATTACCATTTATTGATCAAGTGTTGGAGAGAGTCTCAGGCCATCTTTTCTATTGTTTCTTGGACGGCTACTCCGGGTATTTTCAAATAGAAAATTGATGTTGAAGACCAGGAGAAGACCACTTTCACATGTCCATTTGGAACATATGCCTACAGAAGAATGCCTTTTGGTTTATGCAATGCACCTGCAACATTCCGACGATGTATGTTAAGCATTTTCAGTGATATGGTGGAGCATATTATGGAAGTTTTTATGGATGATATTATCATATATGGAAGCGCATTTGAGGAATGCTTAGTAAACTTGGAAGCTGTTCTGAACTGATGCATTGAAAAGGACTTAGTGCTTAACTGGGAGAAATGTCATTTTATGGTACATCAAGGAATTGTCCTTGGCCACATCATCTCCAAGAAAGGCATTGAAGTTGATAAAACAAAGGTGGAACTTATTGTCAATTTGTCATCCCTAACAACTATAAAAGGAGTAAGGCAATTCCTTGGCCATGTTGGGTTCTACAGAAGGTTTATTAAAGATTTCTCTAAACTTTCAAAGCCTCTTTGTGAACTATTGGTGAAGGATGCTAAATTCATATGGGATGAGAGATGTCAAAAGAGTTTTGAGCAATTAAAGTAGTTCTTGACAACTGCTCCAATAGTGAGGGCTCCTAACTGGCAACTACCTTTTGAAGTGGGGTGTGATGCCAGTGACTTTGCTATAGGAGTTGTTCTGGGTCAAAGAGAGGATTGAAGGCCCTATGTGATCTACTATGCAAGCAAAACATTGAACGAAGCGCAAAGAAACTACACAACCACAGAGAAAAAATCGTTGGCTGTAGTTTTTGCCTTGGACAAATTTCGTGCTTATCTGGTACGGTCTTTCATTGTGGTTTTCACTGACCACTCAACTTTGAAGTACTTATTGACAAAGTAAGATGCAAAAGCAAGGCTGATTAGATGGATTCTCTTACTACAAGAGTTCAATCTCCAAATTAAAGACAAGAAATGAGTGGAGAATGTGGTAGCTGACCACCTTTCAAGGCTGGCTATAGCACATAATTCCTATGGTTTGCCTATTAATGATGATTTTTTGGAGGAGTCACTCATGTTGTTAGAAGATGCTCCTTGGTATGCTCATATTTCTAACTATCTAGTTACTGGTGAAGTTCCAAGTGAGTGGAAAGCACAATATAGGAAGAACTTTTTCTTTTCAAGTATTGTGCAAATCAAATAATAAGGAAGTGTGTCCTTAAACAAGAGCAATAGGGGATCCTCAGTCATTGCCACGAAAGCGCATGTGGAGGCCACTTTGCCTCTTAGAAAACAACCATGAAGGTGTTGCAATCAGGTTTCAGTTGGCCATCACTTTTCAAATATGCTCACACCATGTGCAGGAGCTGTGATAGATGCCAAAGGCTTGGGAAGTTAACACGTAGAAACCAAATGCCTATGATCCCCATTTTAATAGTTGATCTTTTCGATGTTTGGGGCATTGACTTCATGGGACCTTTCCCTATGTCTTTTGGTAACTCTTACATTTTGGTGGGGGTAGATTATGTTTCTAAATGGGTTGAGGCAATCCCGTGTAAACACAATGACCATAGAGTTGTTCTCATATTTCTTAAAGAGAACATCTTCTCAAGATTTGGGGTGCCCAAGGCCATAATCAGTGATGGAGGTACTCATTTTTGCAACAAGCCTTTTAAAACTCTTTTAGCCAAGTATGGGGCGAAGCACAAGGAAGCTACACCTTACCACCCTCAAACTTCTGGGCAAGTTGAGTTAGCAAATAGGGAAATCAAGAATATATTGATGAAGGTGATGAACACGAGCAGAAGAGATTGGTCTGTTAAGCTCCATGATTCACTATGGGCATACAAAACAGCTTACAAGACTATTCTTGGCATGTCTCCTTATCGCCTAGTCTATGGCAAAGCATGCCATCTCCCTGTGGAAGTTGAATACAAGGCTTGGTGGGTAATTAAGAAGGTAAACATGGACTTGAACAGAGTCGGGATGAAGAGGTGCTTAGACCTTAATGAGATGGAGGAATTGAGAAATGATCCCTACATCAATTCCAAAATTACAAAACAGAGGATGAAGAGGTGGCATGATCAATTAATCTCCAACAAAGAATTTCAAAAATGACAAAGAGTCTTACTCTATGACTATAGGCTCCACATCTTTCCAGGAAAGCTCAAATCAAGGTGGATAGGCCCTTTCATTATTCACCAAGTGCATTCCAATGGAATAGTGGAACTACTCAATTCCAACAGCACAAACACTTTCAAAGTCAATAGCTATCGTCTCAAGCCATTCATGGAGCCTTTCAATCAAGACAAGGAGGAAGTCAGTCTCCTTGAGCCACAACAATCTTAACCAAAAAGGGGTAGATAGACTTAGTCTTTCTGAAGACTAACCAAAGTCCATGTTTTTTGTTTCAATTTTGTTGATTTAAAAGCTTTATTATTTGTTTTAATTTTAATTCTAGCTTTAATTTATTTTATTTTGATCTAACTTAGACTTTTTGGATGATCAAAATTAGAAGAAACTTCAAAGGAATTGGAGGAAAGCCTTAAAGAACCAAAGAAGGAGAAAAAGCCTGAAAAACAAAGCAATATTTCAACTTGCAAAAATTTCGTAAGTTGAAATTCCAACTTACGAAAATGGGGGCCAACTTACAAAAATGGGGACCAACTTGCGAAATCCTCAAAGCTCAAATTCGCAAGTCCACCATTCAACTTGTGAAAACTTTCGCAGCCTGCGAAAGCACCTCTAGGCACACATGTGCCATTTCGTAAGTTCATTTTCCATTTTCGTAGCCTGTGAATCAACTTACGAATCAAGTTGAGAAATGGGGCAACTTGCGAATCAACTTGCGAATTCCAAGGAACTTGCGAAAATGCCAACCGTCGTTTAAATCCATATTTAAAACCCTAATTCTTCCATTTTCATTTCGCACAACCATTCCAAGTTGTGAAAAAGCCCTATCAAGTTGTGAAGCCCTAAATTCTAGAGCATCTCCTCCATTGGAAGCCTTGAGGTCATGCATCTGAAGAGAAAACACCTCCGCGTACCCAACGCGCACCCTGTGGAACACAAGCCAAGCAATTCCTCTCCATTTCAGCCATGGCCAAGACAAGAGGAGCCCATGTCGCGTCTCTATCAACTCGCAATCCAAGGCCAAGAGCTTCACCTGCACGGGATTCCACATCTGAGGTCCTACAGGACCCTACCATTCCACCTTCTAAGGGTGGAGTGCCATCTAACCCTCCTCAGCACAGGTATGAAATGAGGAGACCACCCACTACACTTAGGGCAAGCACTTTGCGCCCCAAGAGATCAGTTCGTCACCCTCCTACAAAGAAAGCTAAAGTTTCAGGCCCAGGAGAGTCATCTGCACCTCCACAGCCTCAGCCGCCTGCTACAGAGTTTCAAATTCCTTCTAGGATGACTCCAGAAGCAATTATCAAGCAACCTATGGTTACACAACCACCTATTGAGGGAAATTTGAATTGCAGAGCCAGGCCATTCCACTTCGAGCTATGTTTTGATATGGAGACTTTCAAACAGAAACCGAAGCTTAAAGATTCATTCCGCCTACTACAAAGATACCATTTGGAGCACCTGATGACTCCTAAGGACTTCTTCTATCCTAGAGTAGCACTAGACTTCTATCAGTCTATGACTACTCATCGCGTCCGAAATCCTAATGTCATCCACTTCACTATTGATGGACGTCATGGTATCCTTGGAGCTAGACACATTGCAGAGGCCTTGCATATTCCATATGAGCCTGTGAGTCCAACAGATTTCAGAGAGTGGTCCCATTTTTCTCAGAGAGACGTGGTCCGTATATTGTCTAGGGAGACCTCTACACGTTCATTTCTTCTAAGGAATGAGCTTCTACCTGGGATGCTCCTTATAGATGTGGTGTTACGCTCCAACATATTTCCACTTCAGCATATGGTGCAGAGTAGAGGAGCTATATTGGAGGCTTTATTCCGGATATCAGAGGGTTTCTACTTTGGCCCTCATCATTTGATTATGACCTCTCTTCTCCACTTTGAAGAGAAGGTCCACAGGAAGAAGCTCCAGAGAGCATATGCCATTCCATTACTTTTTCCCAGGCTACTCTATCAGATATTAGAGCATTTGGGCTATCCTTCTGAGCCTTAGCTTGAGCGTCGCCGCATTTTCCGAGAGCTATTCACTCTCGACAAACGAAATCATTTAACGGCCTATGTTGCACCTCCAGGAGCCCCAAATATGCTAGCACCTCCAAAGCCACCACAGGATGAGCAGCCACCACAGACACAACAGGCACAGTAGGCTGAGATAGCTACAGAGATCATACCACCTGCCCCTGCAGCACCTTCTACATTGCCCACACCTGAGGCTACATCTTCTGCTCCTCCTACCACTCCTGAAGCTCCACCAGTTGTACCAGTTACATTATCACCTCCTCCATCTGAGTCCTCTATCACCATATCCACTTCAAAGTTTAGAGACCTATGTCATACATTGCAAACATTGAGCACCACTCAAGGTGCTCTCTTCTAGCAGATGGCAGTCATACGTGCACATCAGGATCAGCTTATTACCATGGAAATCCAGCATACTGCTATCCTTAGTCAAATACAACAGCATTTGGGTATTTTGCCACCACCTGAGCATGATATGCCTGGCCCATCAGAGCCTACAGCTCCACCTGAGGAGGCTACTCCAGCAGAGCAGACTATGCCTCATGAGAAGACTACTACAGCAGAGGTCGAGACTCCTATCCAGAGCACTCAGGAGACCAGAGCAGAGTCATTGTCTCCACATGATCCTCCCACCACTACCTGATCATCTATCTACTTTTTGTATTTACTTATTATAGTAGAACTGTTAATTTTTTTATGTTTTATATACTGGGATTGGATGTATTACTTGTGCATATTTCATATTGTACTTTCTTAAAGTAATACATATCCATCATTTTTTAGTATACTTGGCATATTTTTATTTATTTCCTCTACTCATTATTTTTTTTTTTTTTTTTTGAATCATATGGTTTCTCTTATACAATTCAAACTCTATTCCACTCATGAGGTACCACTTCCTCCCTTTATTTTCAATTACTCTTCACACATTGAGGGCAATGTTCAGCATGGTTGGGGGAAGTTGAGAAAGGAAGTATTGTTTATAATGCTAAGTTATAAATGGTAATTTAGTTACTTTTTGTTTAAATTTAAAAAAATTAAAATTGAATACTCTTCATGGTTATCAAGGAAAAATTCTCAAAATGAAATGGGAGAAATTGAATTTTTGTCTTTTTACTTGACGTAGAGTTTGTATTATGCTTATTAAAGTTGATGAATTGTTGAAAATTCTATTGAATTCAACCTTATTTCTTCCACTTTAAGCTTACCACACATTGTGCACACTAGGTTCCGATTATAAGATGAAAAACTATTTCACCCCTTGACTTAGGAAATTTTAAACTTGGTACCTTTGACCTCATTTTAATAATTTTGGGACACCTTAGAAAAGGCCAATGAGCCTTTGAAAAGAGAAGAAAAAGAAGAAAGAAAAAAAATGTTTTACTTGCCTTGAAACCCAAGCAAGGTCTGAGGGGTATATGGTAAAAATCTTTAAAACCTGGTGCCCTAAGCCTTCATTGGTTGGGAGTCACCAACCTCAATGTTCGTTACAAGGGTGAATAGGTGGAGTTTAACATACTGTAGGTGCTTGGGTATTGAATTCTAATCTCAAAAGTCCGGGGTAAAATCTGAGGAGTTAGTAGTCGAAAGATCCTTGAAGCTTGATACCCTAAACCTTAATTAGTTGGGAGTCATCAATGGACCCCCGTTACATGGACAATTTAGAAAAGAATACCTTTAAGCTTTGTACTCCTACAAGAAAAAAAAAAGTGTGAAATAAATGAGATGTGTTCTTAGCCTATTGGAGGTTGTCAGTTTGCTAAGATTTGAAAAAGAGCTAGGTTGGGGGGAGAGATTAGTTCAACATACTATATTCGGAAACTAATAAGTAACACTTAGATTTTTGTGGAAGAGTAAGGATTGACCCTTTGGGAGTGGAAATTCTTTTAAAGCTTAAATTTGCATAATGTCTTCTCTTTATGAATTGTGATTAGGCAAGTTATTTGATAACTCTTGTTGAAGTCTGAGTTTTATATCTTTAATGTTCCATGTGAGAGTATGATCATCATGCCACTTGAAATTTTTTGGAATGATCAGCATGATGTTGTAAATTATAGTACTGTTTATTTTTATTTTTCTCTCATTCATTGCTAAGGGACTAGCAATATGTCGGTTGGATGGAGTGATTACTACTCAAAAAGTGCTATTTTATAGCTTGGATGGAGTGATTACTACTCAAAAAATGCTATTTTATAGCTTGTAATTAACTCTTTTAAACACTTTTGAGTAGTAGTTATTACCTTTTAACTCAATTGGCATGTTAAGGACCCTTGCAATCGTTTCTAATCAAATTGTGTTAAGTTTTGGTGTTTTTCATAGCTTTTTTATGACCAAAGCAATCCAAGAATGAGGGAGATCTTTGTATAGTTCATGGCAAAGCAAGTTGAAGCTCAAATTCATGAAGAAACTAAGCTTTGGAGCTTCACAACCCTTTTCCAAAGCCAAACGAGGATGCAAGGAAGAAAATCACAGAAGAAATCAACCATCCAACAATTTTGCAAGTTGTGGAATCCAACTTGCGAAATTTTCGCAACTTGCGAAATAGAAAGAACAAAGGAATCGTTGCAGGACAGAAAGCTGATTAGTTGTAGGACAATTTCGCAACTTGTGAAACCATAATTTCAACTTGCGAAATTTTCGCAAGTTGCGTTTGAACTTGCTAACTCCACCTATAATCTGAGATATTTGCGCACCGACTCCATTTGATGTTTATCTTCAGATATTTGTGAGTAAATCCCTATTTTCTCCTTGTAACCCACCAATGACAAGTTTTCTTGGTTGGGAAGTTAGCAGGAGGGGTGAATAGTCTCTCTATATAATATCTATTGTAATTTTATTTTAAAAAGATCTCTGAGGAGTTTTTCTCGGAGACAAACTTTGTATAGTTTTTCAAAAAGTAATACACAGAGTTCTATTATGCCTTACCTTCTCATTTTGTTTTCTCTTTTATTTTTATTTCTAGCAAATCAAACTCTGAGGATGTTTTCCCAGAGAATGAGGGGCTAGGCATTTTGTTTCTTGGAGTGAAGGAAGCTAGGTAAGGTTCCGAATACAAAAGTGGAAGTTTCGTTGTTTTAGTTTTTAATGAAGAGAAAGTGTGACCCGTTAATGGTTTTTATCTTTTTAGTTAACTTAAAATCCCTTAAAATCACCTGGGTCAACACTTGGTAAGGCAAGTGGACTCCATCCATTGAGATCCACAAGTTTATCTCTTGCGAGCCTCTGGGAGGTGGTTTAAAGGTAGGATTATCTAGAATAGCCAACACTTGGTAAGCTTTTGAACTCCCAGGAGACATCCATTAGTTATCTCTTGCGAGCTTTTGATGGGTAATCCAAGGTTAAGGATCACCTTGAATGGCCAATACCAGGTGAAAGGTATGAACCATTGCAAGATGATTTAGTGATAGGGATTTAGTGTTTAAAACCATTAAGGGGAAGCATCTGTACCACACCGGTTCAGGAAATAACTATATGTTAAATCCCCAATGCGATGAAAAGATCCAAGTGACCGGAATCTCCCTTTTTGTATAAAGAACCTGAGCCTAGTGATCTAAAACTCCAAGAAGCACTTTTCTTTGTAAGTAATTTTAGTTACTTTATTTTTTGTTTCACTTAAAACCAACCTTTTCACACATACTTATGTTTTCTTTTAAAGCTAACCTTGAAAAGAAAAGGCACCAATTCAATTTTTGGAACTAATATCAGTTGTAATTTGAAAACCCATCCCTGTGGACGATCCTAGAGCCACTATGCTATGCTAGCTAATGCTACCCTAGTATATGGTGAAATAGGTTTATAAATTTTGTTGATTACTCCCGTCTGATGACTGAAATCAAAGCACACCAATTGATTGAACACCAATCAACAGAGCATACACCAGCTGGGCATGAATCATATGATATGGTGGTATTCTCAAACAAAATTTTCAAAATCAAATGTCCATTGCCTATTTTTATTCAAGAATATGGAGTGGACCCCAAGAAAACTATTTAACTATCAAAAAAGAAATTTTGGCAATTGTTTTATACATTCAAATATTTCAAGAAGATGTTTTTAACAAAAAAATTTCTTCTTTGAGTTGATTGCAAAAGTGCCAAAGAAATTCTTCTTTGGATGTTCAAAATATTATTTAAAAATAGATTTTTGCTTGATGGCAAGCACTTTTATCTCTTTTTTTTTTTTTTGAAATTGAATTTGTAAAAGAAGATTCAAACTCTCTCCCTAATTTTCTCTCTTATGAATTTCTACAGGGAAAATGAGCAACTCAAAATCCAACAAACACATGCCCAATTCAAAAGCATCTTATGCTATACTTATTGAAAGACCTAAAGTTTCGAAGACCCAATCTCAAACCCCTATTTCAAACCAATTCCAAGTCTTAGAAATATTCCTAAGCCTTTTCAAACCTTTGCCTATGCAACCCAAACCTCAAAATAGGCGTCTTGCAATTATGTTACAAAAGGTCATTTAATGAAGGTGTGGATTCTTGAATCTCACCACTTTTCAGAGTCTGGTTCGTTGGACGTTACAAAATCTTTTCAAAAGGAATTTTTTTTTTCAAAATGATTTAGTCAAAACAAGAAAATTTTATGAGTTTATCCTAGTTGATATTGACTCTGTGGAAATCACTCATATACAAAACAAGGATTCCACAGACATTTGCTATTCAAAATGTAAAATTCTCAAAATTATTTTCAGAAACCCAGTGGGGACAGTCTCCTGATACCTATAACATGTTTCTCAAAACTTCAAACCAGCATCATACGATTATCATGATTATGTGGATGCTTGGTTTTACACATTTTTCTTCAATTTTTATTTATTTATCATTCTTGGTTCTTCCAATGGAATGATAAAATTAAAAACGACTTTTCAAATTCGTTTCAAGAATGGTGGCTATGTTTTGGCACCATCCCTGAAATCTTTTGTCCTCAAATCAAATCTACCTATGATTATTTCAAAGAGCATGTTAGGGGATTGATCCCTACTCCTTGTTTTCAAGCTCTTTTCTTCACTTATAGATTTCAAATCCCATGGATTCTATGTTGGGACTTTGTCAAAACACAAATGATCAAAAGTTCATTTCCCACGCATTTGGCAAAGGAATTTAAAGTCAAATGGTGGTCAAACTTTGTACCTGCCACTTCCTAGTAACTTCCTCATATAAAAAATTGGAATGCAACACATGCTCTTTCCAATATTGAAACACTTTTTCAAATACCTTCTCTTCTTTCAGATAACTTTATCCCCTCTCAAAAAGTCTCTCCTGCAATACTTTCTTCAAACAAGTAGTTTCAGGCTCATCTCAAGTTTTTACAGCAATAAGCCACTAAAACCTTGTCATAGCTTGGTTCTACTTATGATGACGACACTACTTCCCCAAGCTTTAAAGAGCCTCAAAATGAAGACATGTGCTATGAAATGCCATACATGGCCTTGGAGCGATGCTTCAAAAGCCTCTTCAAAAACAATATTCAAATCTCTTCAAAAGTGGGAATTGGGAGGTCATGTCAACCGACAGTTGGTAGTTCTCTCCTTGGATTATACCTTCTAAAGAGATTTTGGACATCCTGGCAAGCTTTTAAAACTTTTCAAGATAATCAAATTTTCAACAACCAGATGAAACTTTCATCCTATTGTGGACTTCAAAATTTTCAAATCCTGGTGGACACCTCAACAAAACTGCCTACAAAACAGTGGATTTCAAAACCATTGACAGTTGGCATATGATGACAAGTTACTTTCGATGGATTCCAAAGTCTTTCAAATTCGTGGATTTTAAAGCTCTTTAAATCTATCTCTAGAGCTCTATATAAGGGGTTTCTCCCTTCATTGTGGGACATTAGTCAAAAATTGTGAGAGTTGAGAGAAACTAGTTGTGAGAAAATCCAAAGCCTTGTAATGAAGAGTTCTGCTTAAAGAAGCTCTACTCAAAGTTTGTAATTTTCAAAAGTTTGTGTGTTCTCCTATTTTAATAACATTTTAAATTCCAAATTCAATTTTTGTCTTTCTTATTTTAAATATCTTGTTTGAGGATGATGAACTCTATTGAATCTCTGTCTAGTAGACTGGGTTTTAAGTGAGACTACTTGTGACTCCTCCAGTCTTTACTGGGAGAATTCATCAAAGTTCATATTGATTTTGAAATTTGAAGTCTTTCATCTTTCTCTTTTGATTTCAATTTCAATCCTACAAAAAGTTGGTATCAGAGCCATGTCTTGTTCATTTCATTATTTAAATTTGCATTTTATTTTATGATTATTTGTTTTATGATTCAAACAGTTAGTGTTGGTCAGTCCTCAGTTAGCGTTGCCATTTGTTCCTTGATTATTGATAAATGATTAGTCTAAAGACTTTTTTAGAGGAGATAGAAACACTCTGAAACTCTCACTATTACTCCACTCAAGATCATCCTTCATTTATAAAATAAAAAAAAAACATCTTATATTTGTTTCTAAATCTTTAATTTAATAAATAAGATTAAATGTATTGTGTTTAATTCTTTATAATTTAAAAATAAAAAATAAAATTATAAAAATGGATTTAATTTCACTTAAATTTTTTATTTTCATTTATGTTATAAAATGGCAAAATATATATATATAAACCCAAGTGATACTTCCTTGGATTTAAAAT
>JAJJMI010025905.1:0-20160 GCA_022059035.1 Vitis rupestris
ATAACTAACACATTACCATATGACCCTATCATTAAACCCGCCATCTAAACCTGTGGGGGCCCAATTTGCAGCATGTTTGGAGATATATATAGATATATATATATATATATATATATATATATATATATATATATATATTTCTCCGGTTGCCATATCTATAAGATTCTTACTGTCAAGCAATGGGATGGAAATCCCAAATTTTCAAGGGAATTCTGTGAACCATCAAAGCCAAGGTTTTTTAATTATTGAGATTATAAAAGAGCATGGTTCAATGCTTTTTTTTATCCAAAATAGGGACTTCCATCATTCATGGATGTTCTATTTTCCATCTAAGAATCAGCTTTCCTCTTTCCCATTTTGGTTCCACAGTTGGTGGACTTATTTTGGTCCGACTATTAAGATTCTTCCTAAGTTCATCCTGGACGGCTTTGAGCTATTTAGCAGTTTTTTTGTTATCCCCCGAGAACTTTCAGTTTTTTCCCCTTTACTATTCTTTTTCAGCAAATTTGGTGTTGTCTGGATAGTCCAGTGGGACTACATTATCATTGCATATGAATCAACAACTTTTCCAATTCGTGGAAAGACCTTTAAAACTAAATGGTGGGACGCCTTGAAAAATGATGCATCTATTGATACAGTTAAGCAATACTTCCTCGAGAACCCCACACAAGCCTCAGCCAGCGATGATATGTCACAATTTCTCCTCAAGAAACAACATCTACAAGTCATGCTCGCAGCAGCAAAGACCCCTCATGATTTTCAGAAAATCATTGAAGAAGGAAGCTCAAGCTTTTCCCAAGAAAACTCTTATACTGAGTCTGATGATTCAACAAGCTACCTTCCAGACAATGGTGATGACTGTGAAGGTATTCTTCCTCCAATAAGAAGATCCAAGTAATCATCAGCCTTATGTCATTCTACCAACAAGAGTATTATCCAACCAAGCAATTTCAGCCCCAAAAGCAGCAAGCATGTGACTACATAGTCCAAAGCAGCCTGTCAGCCATCTTTTCAACCGAAAGTAAGATTCTCGATGAAAATGTCAAAAGTGCTACAGTAGCATCTTTTCACTATTCATTATTCATGCATGAGATTACTATTCACAACAATTAGTCAAAAAGCAAACAATGCTTTGTCCCCTCTTTTTGGCTATTTAAGGAGGCTTGATCCTCATTTGTAAGCATCCTTTAATTTTTCATTTTTCTCTTTCAAGCTTATGCTCTCCCTTCTCTCTTTTTTCTCTCTCAATATGTAAGCCTTCCAAGCCCCAAGCTTTCTTCAAAGCTTTCCTCCCTTCTCCCATTGTAAGATATTCATCTCATTATGTATCTATGTTTTATGTTATATCTCCTATGATGGATGGTTTTTAAGCTATGTAAATTTTCAAGTTTGTTTTATGTTTTCAGTTTACCTCCTATCATAGATTGTTTTAATTTTATGTAATTAAAGTTTGTGGTTCCTTCTCTTTTTAAATTTCTTTGGTTATTTATCTTGTGTATTTTCTAACTCCTCTTCTTTTTGAATTTTGGCATAATTTGTCATTTCATTGCATATGACCTTATCCTGGGTGTCTATGTGTGGACTCCGCATTTTGCTTGATGCGTTCCCACTCGATGGAACGACTCATTTTTCGTTTATTTGTAAAAAAATTGATTTTTAGAAAAAATACATGGAGTTGCCGCTTATTTTAATTTTTTTTTTAAAGGGAAAGCAAAATAAGAAAGAAAACCATGTGTGACTCCTTATTTGGAAAAGATATGTATGCAAAAACAGAATCTGGATTCGGGGATCAAGTTACCTATTAGGAATATACAGTAGTGAGTCGTAGCACCCTTTTAAACCTATATACATACGGTCTTCACTAAACGAATCAATAGAATTGTGACAATTAATTAACTAATCATAGATACTAAAATTAAAGGAACAAAATAATATACACAAAGATGATGACAAAATAAAATTATAAGAATGGTCAAAATAAATGACAATAAAATTATGCAAATTGATTTATTAAACTAATTAAAAAAAGAAAGATATTTGAAAAAAAAATAGTTTTTTTTTGAAAATTTCAAAGGATTTTATTAAAAACAATTTTGAATGGGTGATTTTAATTTATTTATTTACAAAAAATGAGTCAATTTATTTTCTCAATTTCATTTGTATTCAATTTTCAGAAAAGTTATTTACATTTATTGTATCAAAACAATTTATTACAAAATTTCAATTTGGGTACAAAAATGATTTTTACTTGTTTTTACTAGAAAATAATGATTTTTTACCATTTTATTTACAAAAATATTTCAATTTGTTTTCATTTAAGAAAAAGTGATTTATACAACTTATTAAAAAAAAACTTTATTTGCAAAATAATTTTTGGACAATTATTATTAAAAACAATTTTTCAAATTCCATTAAAAATATATATATATATATATATTTTGGATTTTTCTAAAAGTATTTTTCTGAATTTTTATTAATAAAAAAAACTTTCTTTTATTAAGAAGAATATTTTAAAATTATTATTTATTAAAACATATTTATTGAATTATTCCTCTAATTTAAATAAAATTTATGATTTATTCGATATTCAATTTTGTACACACTCAATAAATATATACAAACGAATATTTACAAGAACTAATAAAAATAAAACAAAATAAAAGTTGAAAAAAAAATGTGTACCTGAATAAGCTTATAAGAAGCTCAATGTATTCCTACAGCTTCTTTATTCTCACTTTTTTCCATGAAATTTCATACTCCATGTGTCATAAATCTGTACTCGATCAACAGAATTGCAGAATCGGTTCATGCAAAAACAAAAATAACTCAAATGTAAATATCCAGAAATGTACAAAGTTCAAAACAAATATTCGAGCCCAAATCCAAACTTTAAATTAGTCCGATAAATTTTGTCAATCAAAATGGACCCAAATTAGCAAATATAACCTAACAAAAATATCTTAAGCTCTAATATAAAATTTCCAAATTAATAGCCAAAATATAAGCTCAATTAATCAAACCCAAAACATGATAAATTAAAATAAATTTCATTATGCCTAAATTTAATATCATATAATCCAAGCCTAATTTAATATACAAACCTAATTTCACAATCAAAATCAACACAATTTAATATGCAAATCCACATCCAAAATATAACGCAATATTATATCATGTCCAAATTAAATAATTAAAATGAGAACAACTATATAAATTATTAATTAATCTAACTCAAATTAGCCAATTCTAAATTAATTCACCAACAATAAATTATCTCAAATTGCATATTAATTTACCAACAACAAATTAACCTAAATTTATACTAATTAACAAAGCCTAAATATAAGGCCCACAAACAAACATAAATGCACAAGCCCAATTTCGACAACAATTACTATTAAAATAAAATCAAGAAAAAAATAGTAGTAGTAGTAATAATAATAATAATAATAATAATAATAATAATAATAATAAGAGAAATGGGGGAGGAGGTTGCCGACTAACAATAGGTTGTCGATGGCGACTGGCCGATGGTCTTGCCAGTGACGGTGAGTGATGATGGATTTTTAGGAAACAAAAATAAAAGAAAAGAAAAGCAATGAAAAGGAAGAGTAGCCAAACAAAGAAATGGGAGGAAGAAAAAAAAATGGGGCTGTGAGGGAGGTAGTCGTGAGTGGCAGTGTGTGGATAGGAAGAAGTGAGAAAAAAAAATGTAAGAGAAAATGGAGGTCGACCGTGTGTGGGTGTTGGAAGTGGAGTGTGAGGAAAGGGATAGCGAGCAGAGAAGAAGCAAAAAAATAAAAAATAAAAAATCGGCTAGCCGTCTGGTGTGTGGGTCGTGTAGTGTGTCTCTTGTGAGCTAGGGAGACAAGAGGAAGAAGTGTATGGGGAGTAGAGAAAAATAATGGAAAAAAGAAATCAAAAGAGTGAAGTTGGAGGGGGGTATGGGGAGTGGCTTAGACATGTAGAAGAAGGGAATGGGTAAGGGGAGTCGGTGGAGTGGGTAGAATGAAGAGAAAGAGGAAAAGAAAGGAGAGAGGAGAGAGAAAAGAAAAAAAATTAAAAATAATAATAATAATAATAACAAATAAAAATAAAACAATTTACAAAATAATAAAAACTAAGAATTAAAGGGTGTAAGTGGGCCAAACAATTCAGATGTAATTGGGATTTAAATCTAAGGATAAAATTGGGCTTAAAATTAATGTAAAAATAAAATTAGGACAAATTTTGGGATCTACAAATATGCCCTTCTTCGGTAGAATCCACGAGTAAAGTGAGTGTATACACAAACGAAACAAAGTGGACTTTACCGAAGAAAAATAAGACCACCAAATTTGTCCCAGTATGACATGAGCTCTCTTAAACCAAAACAAGAACAAAGAAACTTTAAAACCCTACAAAAATGGAATGGCAAGAACAAAAACTCCTAAGGTGCCCCTAAAGTTACACCATGGATCCAAACTCCCTTCGAAAAGTCTCTAAAAGTGACTCAAAAATTGATGTTGAAGTCGAGTAGTACAAAAACAAATGCATATAAAGGAAAAAACCACACATGTACTATACGAAGTAGGATGAGATATGAGACTGTGAATACAAAGTGTGAAAAGATTGGAGTCACCTAAATCTAAAGGAATGGATGGGATGCGATCATAATGACCGGAATCACTGAAATGAGGAAACGAGATAGGATGCAGTCGTAATGACCGAAATCACCTAAAACAAACGAGATGTGGTCGTCATGATTGAAATCACCAAACTAAAGGAAGGAACGGGACGCAGCCGCCATGACCGAAATCACCATATTGAAGGAATGAATGGGACGCGGCCGCAAGGACCAAAATCACCTAAAACAAAGGACAGACGAGACACAGTCTCCATGCTGAAATCACCTAAAATAGACGAAAATGATGGGATGTCTCGTAATGATCGAAATCATCTAAGACCAAAGGAAAGATGGGACACGGTCTCAATGATTGAAATCACCTAAAATATAAGGAAAGACGAGACGTGGTCTCCATGACCAAAATCACCTAAAACAGATGGGACATGGTCGTCGTGACCAAAACTACCTAAAACAAACGGGATGCATTTGTAATGACCGAAATCACCTGAAACAAATGGAAAGACGGGACGCAGTCTCAGTGACCGAAATCATATAAAATAGATGAGACGTGGTTACTATAACGAAAATTACATAAAACAGATAAGACATGATCGCCATGACTGAAATCAACAAAAGCAGATGGGACGCAGTCGTCATGATCGAAATCACCCAAAACAGACGGGAAGTGGTCACCATGACCGAAATCACCTAAAACATAGACGGGACGTGGTTGTCATAATCGAAATCACCTAAAATGGACGAGATACGGTCAAGATGACTGAAATTACCAGACTGAAGGAAGGAACGGGACGCGGTCGCAATGACTGAAACAACCTATAATAGACAGGACGCAGTCACCAGGCCGAAATCATAAAAAATAGATGGGATGCGATCATCATGACCTAAATCACCTAAAAAAGATGGCGTGCAGTCCCAATGACTAAAATCATCCAAAAATAGATAGGACACGGTCGCCATGACCGAAATCACAAAAAACAGACGGGATGTGGTCGCCATGATCTAAATCACCTAAAACAAATGGGACGCAGTCGCAATGACCGAAATCACATAAAACAAATGAGATGTGGTCTTCATGATTGAAATCACCAAACTAAAGGAAGGAACGGGATGCGGTCGCCATGATCGAAATCACCAGATTGAAGGAATGAACGGGACGTGACCACAATGACCAAAATAACCTAAGATAAAGGAAAGACGAGACACGGTCTCCATGCCGAAATCACTTAATATAGACGACAATGATGGGATGTGGTCGTAATGATCGAAATCATCTAAGACCAAAGGAAAGACAGGACACAGTCTCAATGACTGAAATCACCTAAAATAGAAGGAAAGACGGGACGTGATCTCAATGACAAAAATCACCAAAAATAGATGGGACGCGGTCGTCATGACCAAAATTATCTAAAACAAATGGGACGCAGTTGTAATGAACAAAATCACCTGAAACAAACGGAAAGATGGGACACGGTCTCAATGATCGAAATCATATAAAACAGATGGGACGTGGTTGCCATAACGGAAATCACCTAAAACAGATAAGACGTGGTCATCATGATTGAAATCACCAAAAACAGATGGGACATGATCGTTATGATAGAAATCACCCAAAACAGACGGGAAACGGTCGCCATGACCGAAATTACCTAAAACATAGACGGGAAGCGGTTATCATAATCGAAATCACCTAAAATGGCCGAGATACAGTCATGAGGACTGAAATTACCAGACTGAAGGAAGGAACAGGAAGCGGTTGCCATGACTGAAATCACCTAAAACATAGACGGAAAGCAGTTATCATAATCAAAATCACCTAAAATGGCCAAGATACAGTCATGAGGGCTGAAATTACCAAACTGAAGGAAGGAATGGGATGCGGTTGCAATGACTAAAATAACCTAAAATATATAGGACGCAGTTACAAGGACCGAAATCACCAAAAATAGACAGGATGCGATCGCCATGACCAAAATCACCTAAAACAGATGGGGCGCGGTCCTAATGACAAAAATCATCCAAAAATAGATAGGACACGGTCACCATGACTGAAATCATAAAAAACCGATAGGATGCGGTTGCTATGATTGAAATCACCCAAAATAGATGGGAAGTAGTGGCAATGACCGAAATCACCTAAAACAAACGAGATGTGGTCGTCATGATTGAAATCACCAAACTAAAGGAAGGAACGGGACGCGGTCGCCATGACCGAAATAACCAGATTGAAGGAATGAACAGGGCGCGGCCGCAATGACCAAAATCACCTAAGACAAAGGACAGACGAGACACAATCTCCATGCCGAAATCACCTAAAATAGACAAAAATGATGGGACGTGGCCGTAATGATCGAAATCATCTAAGACCAAAGGAAAGACGGGACACGGTCTCAATGACTGAAATCACTTAAAATAGAAGGAAAGACGGGACGTGGTCTCAATGACCAAAATCACCTAAAACAGATGGGACGCGGTCGTCATGACCAAAATTATCTAAAACAAAGGGGACGCGATTGTAGTGACTAAAATCACCTAAAACAAAAGGAAAGACAGGACATGGTCTCAATGATTGAAATCACATAAAACATATGAGATGTGGTTGCCACAAAGAAAATCACCTAAAACAGATAAGACGTGGTCACCATGACTGAAATCACCAAAAACAGATGAGACGCGGTCGTCATGATCGAAATCACTCAAAACAGAAGGGAAGCAGTTGCCATGATCGAAATCACAAAAAACATAGACGGGACGCGGTTGTCATAATCGAAATCACCTAAAATGGACGAGATACGGTCATGAGGACTGAAATTACTAGACTGAAGGAAGGAATGAGACGCGGTCGCAATGATCAAAATAACCTAAAATAGACAAGACGCAGTCACCAGGACCGAAATCACCAAAAATAGAAGGGATGCGATCGCCATGACCAAAATCACCTAAAATAGATGGGGCGCAGTCCCAATGACTAAAATCATCCAAAAATAGATAGGACACGGTCTCCATGACCGAAATCACAAAAAACAGACAGAATACGGTCGTCATGATCGAAATCACCTAAAACATATGGGATGCAGTCGCAATGACCGAAATCACCTAAAACAAATGAGATGTGGTCATCGTGATTGAAATCACCAAACTAAAGGTAGGAATGGGACGTGGTCGCCATGATTGAAATCACCAGATTGAAGGAATGAATGGGACATGGCTGCAATGACCAAAATCACCTAAGACAAAGGAAAGACGAGACACGGTCTCTATGCCGAAATCACCTAAAATAGACGAAAATGATGGGGACGTGGTCATAATGATCAGAATGATCTAAGACCAAAGAAAAGACGGGACACGGTCTCAATGACTGAAATCACCTAAAATAGAAGGAAAGACGGGACGTGTTCTCAATGACCAAAATCACCTAAGACAGATGGGACGCGGTCGTCATGACCAAAATTATCTAAAACAAACGGGACGCAGTTGTATTGACCAAAATCACCTTAAACAAATGGAAAGACGTGATGCGATCTCAATGATCGAAATCACATAAAACAGATGAGACGTGGTTGATATAACCGAAATCGCCTAAAAGAGATAGGACGTGGTCGCCATGACTGAAATCACCAAAAACAGATGGGACACGGTCGTCATGATCGAAATCACCCAAAACAGACGGGAAGCGGTCGCCATGATCGAAATCACCCAAACTGGACGGGATGCGGTCATGATGACTAAAATTACCATATTGAAGGAAGGAATGGGATGCAATCGCAATGACCGAAATCACCTAAAACAGATAGGACGCAATCACCAGGACCAAAATCACCAAAAATAGACGGGATGCGATCGCCATGACCAAAATCCCCTAAAACAAATGGGACGCAGTTGTAATAATCGAAATCACCTAAAACAAACGAGACGTGGTCGTCATAACTGAAATCACCAAACTAAAGGAAGGAAAAGGACGCGGTCCCAATGACCGAAATCACCAGATTAAAGGAATAATGGGACACAGCTGTAATGACCAAAATCACCTAAGACAAAAGAAAGAGGAGACACGGTCTCCATGCCGAAAGCACCTAAAATAGACGAAAATGATGGGACGTGGTCGTAATGATCGGAATCATGTAAGACCAAAGGAAAGACGAGACATGGTCTCAATGACTGAAATCACCTAAAATAGAAGGAAAGACGGGACGTGGTCTCAATACCAAAATCACCTAAAACAGATGGGACGCGGTCGTCATGACCAAAATTATCTAAAACAAACGGGATGCGGTTGTAATGACCGAAATCACTTAAAACAATCAGAAAGACGGGACGTGGTCTCAATAATCAAAATCACATAAAACAGATAAACGGTGGTTGCTATAACCGAAATCACCTAAAACAGATAGGAAGTGGTTGCCTTGACTGAAATCACCAAAAAAAGATGGGACGTCGTCGTCATGATCGAAATCACCCAAAACAGACAGGAAGCGGTCGCCATGACCGAAATCACCTAAAACATAGACAGAACATGGTTGTCATAACTGAAATCACCTAAAATGGATGAAATGTGATCATGATGACTGAAATTACCTGATTGAAAGAAGGAACGGGACGCGGTCGTAATGATCGAAATAACTTAAAATAGACAGGACGCAGTCACTAGGACTGAAATCACAAAAAATAGACGGGATGTGATCGCCATGACCAAAATCACCTAAAACAGACGGGGCGTGGTCCCAATGACTAAAATAATCCAAAAATAGATAGGACACGGTCGCCATGACCAAAATCACAAAAAACAAACAGGAAGCAATCGCCATGATCGAAATCACCTAACACAAACGAGACGTGGTTGTCATGATCGAAATCACCAAACTAAAGGGAAGAACGGGACACGATCGCCATGACCCAAATCACCAAATTGAAGGAATGAACGGGACGTAACCATAATGACCAAATAACCTAAGATAAAGAAAGACGAGACATGGTCTCGATGCCAAAATCACCTAAAATAGACGAAAATGATGGGACGTGGTCGTAATGATCAAAATCATCTAAGACCAAAGGAAAAACGGGACACGGTCTCAATGATTGGAATCACCTAAAATAGAAGGAAAGACGGGACATGGTCTTAATGACCAAAATCACCTAAAACAGATGGGACGCGGTCGTCATAACCAAAATTATCTAAAACAAACGGGACGCGGTTGTAATGAGCGAAATCACCTTAAACAAACGAAAATATGGGACAAGGTCTCAATGATTGAAATCACATAAAATAGATGAGACGTGGTTGCCATAACCGAAATCACCTAAAACAGATAGGACGTCGTCACCATGACTGAAATCACCAAAAATAGATGGGATGTGGTTGTCATGATCGAAATCATCCAAAACAGACGGGAAGCGGTTGCCATGACCGAAATCACCTAAAACATAGACAGGACGCAGTTGTCCTAACCGAAATCACCTAAAATGGACGAGATGCGGTCATGATGATTGAAATTACCAGATTGAAGGAAGGAACGGGACATGGTCGTAATGACCGAAATCACTTAAAATAGATAGGACGTAGTCATCAGGACCGAAATCACCAAAAATAGATGAGATGCAATCGCCATGACCAAAAGCACCTAAAATAGATGGGGTGCGGTCCCATTGACTAAAATCATCCAAAAATAGATAGGACATGGTTGCCATGAGCAAAATCACAAAAAATAGTCAGGATGTGGTTGCTATGATCGAAATCACCTAAAACAGATGGGACGCAGTGGCAATGACCAAAATCACCTAAAACAAATGAAACGTGATCGTCATGACCTAAATCACCAAACTAAAGAAAGGAATGAGACGTGGTCTCCATGATCGAAATCACCTGATTGAATGAATGAACGGGACGCAGCCGCAATGACCAAAATCACCTAAGACAAAGGAAATACAAAACATGGTCTCTATGCCGAAATCACCTAAAATAGACAAAATAATGGGACGTGGTCGTAATAATCGAAATCATGTAAGACCAAAGGAAATATGAGACGTGGTCTCAATAACCAAAATCACCTAAAATAGATGGGACGTGGTCATCATGACCAAAATGATCTTAAACACGCATTTGTAATGACCGAAATCACCTGAAATAAACGGAAAGACGGGACGTGGTCTCAATGATCTAAATCACATGAAACAGATGGGATGTGGTTGTCATAACCGAAATCACCTAAAACGGATAGGACGTGGTCGCCATGACTAAAATCATCAAAAACAAATGAGACACGATCGTCATGATTAAAATCACCCAAAATAGATGGGAAGCGGTCGCCATAACCGAAATCACCTAAAACATAGACGGGACACGGTTGTCATAACTGAAATCACCTAAAATGGACGAGATACAGTCATGGGGACTAAAATTACCAAACAGAAAGAAGGAATAGGATGCGGTCACAATGACCGAAATCACTAAAAATAGACAGGATGTGATCGCCATGACCAAAATCACCTAAAACAAATGGGATGCGATCCCAATGACTAAAATCATCCAAAAATATATAGGACACGGTCAGCATGATTGAAATCACCAAAAACAGACAGGATGCGGTCGTAATGATCGAAATCACCTAAAACAAATAGAACGCAGTCGCCATGACTGAAATCACCTAAAACAAAGACGATATGTGGTTGTCATGACTTAAATCAACGAACTGAAGAAAAGAATGATATGTGGTCGCCATGACCAAGATCACTTAAAACATACTGGATGTGGTCATCATGATCGGAATCACCTAAGATGGACGGGATGTGGTTGCCATGACCAAAATCACCTAAAATAGATGGGACGCAATCGCAATGACCAAAATCACCTAAAATAGACATGACATAGTCTCCATGACCGAAATCACCAAAAAAAGACAGGATGCGGTCGCCATGATCGAAATTACCTAAGGAAGATGGGATGTTGTCATAATGATCGAAATCGCCTAAAGCAGAAAAGACGTGGTTGCCATGACTGAAATCACCAAACTAAAGGAAAAATGGGATGTAGTCTCAATAACCAAAATCACCTAAAACATACAAGACATGGTCGCTATGACCGAAATCACCAAACTGAAGGAAGGAATAGGACGCGGTCACAATGACTGAAATCACCTAAAACAGATGGGATGTGGTTGCCATGACCGAAATCACTTAAAACCAAAGGAAAGAGGAGATGTGGTCTCAGTGACCAAAATCACCTAAAATAGACGGGACGCGGTTGCCATGATCAAAATATCCTAACTAAATGAATGAACGGGATGCGGTCGCCATGATCGAAATCACCTAAACGAAAGGAAGAAACGGGACGTGGTCACAATGATCGAAATCACCTAAAACAGACGGGACGTGGTGGCCATGACCAAAATCACCTAAAATATAAAGGAAATATGAGATGCAGTCTCAATGAGCAAAATCACCTAAAACAGATAGAATGTGGTCGCCAGGACAGAAATCACCTAACTAAAGGAAGGAACGGGACGCGATTGCCATGACTGAAATCACCTAAGCTAAAGGAAAAAATGGGACGTGGCCACAATGATCAAAATCACCTAAAACATATGGGATGCGGTCTCCATGACCAAAATCACCTAAAAGAGATAAGATGCGGTCGCATGATTGAAATCACCTAAACTAAAGGAAAAAACGGGATGCGGTCACAATGACCAAAATTACCTAAAACAGATGGGACGCGGTCGTAATGATTGAAATCACCTAAAACATACAAAAAATGACAAAGATGAGACCGATCGTATAAGGTGTGGTCTATGCTAAAGATAAGACTGACTAACATGATGATGATTTGACCAAATAGCTCAAAGGCAAATGATGTTAGAGATAGTGATGCAAACAGACTCGACACAGAAGGGAATATGCCCTAGTATGGCAACTCACAAGGATCGACAACTAGATCAAAATGCAATGAAGTCTACTAAAGATTTGGTGATCTCAAAGAAGGGGGTATGCTCCAATATGAGCCTTGTAAAGGTTGACAACTATGTCGAAAGGTGATGAAACCTGCTAAAGGTTTAATGAACTAAAACAAAGGGAGAGGGGGATGCCCCAATATGCAAATCATGAGGGTCGACAAATAAGTTAAAAGATGAGTGAAGTCTACTAAAGGTCCGATAATCTCAAAGAAAAGGGTATGATCCAGTATGAACTACTGTACTCTGGGATATGCTCATCAACCATGTAATGAAGATGTTTAACCTCAAAAGTGAATGCCAAATAGGACCATGTATCAGAAAACTACGTTGAAAAAATAAAAATGTATGATAGATAAAAACAATGATGACCATTACATAGAATGTAAAATGAAAGCAAGTTAAAACTTAACATGTTAATTGTCAAAATGAAAGAAATATCACAAAAAAAAAATCGATAATCTGTCAAGCTCTACTATCATGGAAAATGTTGAACCCAAAGTCTAAAAGATGTATGAAAGCTCGACTAGAGAACTCGAGAACTGATCTACATCCTCCCTTAATCAAAAGAGTAAGGTGTGAGGTCATGTGTCATAGTGAAATGTATGGTCCAAAAGAAGGAAAATATCGGTCAGACTCTAATAGCATAGATATAAGCATGAAGGTATTGAGAGTGGAATGTCTAGGTGTGAAATGTAAGAGAGGTAGGTATTCAAAGTCATCCAAGTATGCTGAAGAGACTAAACCCAAGGTGTCACCAAACCCATGATCCATCAAAATCCTCCATCAAATTGTTATACCTCAATGCCAACACATCAAACAAGGTGACTATGCCCCAGTATGAAATGATGATAATATGAAATGATCTAAAGATCTTAATATCATGCATCAAATTCTCCAACTTAATGAATGAATCTAATCACTCTCCAAAATATGGATATAACCTAATGTATATCATATCATCCCAAATATCCACCACTGATAAGAAGGGTATGCCCTAGTATAAAGTAGTGCATCCAAATCAACAATTGCCGAGAAGGACCTAGCGTTTGTCAACAAATCAATCAATCTCAACTCATCCTACTTTTGAAAATGAAAACATCTCAACACGACTCATGGACTCCTAATCTTCATGTTCCAATGTAAAGAAGAATTTGATTACCTTCTAAGAACGACTATGTCCTAAGAATCCATCATCAACTGAGAGAAGCATGCCCCTGTGTAAAGGTCATCTCAAAATCAATCCCTGATCGAGAAATGTGTGCTCCCCAATGTGATGTATCAAGCAAAATCGTTGCATACTCGATAAAAACTCTCTAAGGTGGTTATGCCCCAATGTATGGTCATACCACAACTCTTGGTTCATTATTATCAAAATGCTCTCCGACCGATCCTAAGTATCACCCACATGAGAGCTATTAAACTCAATGTGTGATGTCATGGCCTTAGAGTGGTCTTAATACTTGGGATGTAATGTAGGCTATACTAAGGTGAAAAAATGAATGGAAACTAAGCTCAATAATCCCAATGATAAAACCCCATACCCTTGTGTATAAAATGCAATATGTACAGAGAGTCTCATAAATCATGGATATGAGGACGTCTAATATGAATATATCTATGATGAAGAAAGAATCCAAGATGAATATATCAATGATGAAAGAGAATAAATGAATAATATCAAATTGTTGATGCAATGTACAAGAATGGTGTGTGGAAAATATCGAACATAGAATGTAAATTGATATGAACAAAGAACAATGTAGGCAAGGCGAACGAAATATCATGAGATGAACAAATAGATCAAAGGAAAATGAATGAGCACTAATCCACTCAAATCAAGTCATGGAGAACAGTCAAATCATTAACGTATGGACCGATGGAGAAGACAATAATTCGAAGTCCTTAGGAAAAGGTCACCCGTTTCTCAAACATGAGATTCATAATAAGATAGGCACAAGGAAATGTGGGCCTCTGAAAGCCCATATACAAACTCTCATAAGCAACTGACTCAAAAAAAAAAAAAAAAACTATCAAAGACCAATATCTACACTCAATGGAGAAGAACACAGTATACATACATAAATACATGCGCTTATTTTTTTTTCTATTTTTTGTTTTTTTTTTTTAACTCGCACATACTCTAAATATTAATAAATGAGCTCCTCTGAGAATACATAATGAAATGGATATACTCTCAAACAATGACGTATACAAACTCTCTCTAAAAAATGACCTCAACTAAGGATCTCTGAACCAATGTCCAAGAGATAGGAATGGAAGGGGACATGATCATCCTCCATGCACTGAAATGTGAAAGATCATCACTCATGGCATAGAAAGAAACGCGATGATAAAGACAAAGGTTAGAATAAAGGATATAAACAATGAGGTATGATGAAAAATGATGGTAGGACAACGAAAAAAAATAATGAAGAAGATAAGTCAATAAGTTCATGGCTCATAAGACTCCCGAATAAAACACATATACACCAAAGGGCCCCTATCCCGGCGTAAAAGGTGAGCAAGGCTATACAAAAAAGGTTATGATGCTCATGCGAGGCTTAAAGGGCTAGCAACAGTCCAGATGTCAATAAAGGCAAAAGGACGTGAGCTAACCGAAATGAAAGTCACTCATCATATGACTACGGTCTCAAACATCGTGCTCTCAAACCCTCAAATGATCGATACTAAATATCGATGTCCATTGGATATAACCATGTCAACTCTTTGGAATCGTGCACCAAACCGTACTCCAAATGCCCCATAATGATCTTAAAGATAATCCTCTCAAAGCAAAGTAAACGACGATCTCATCAAGCATGAATGCTCATCACAAGCCAACTCTCATCATACAAGATCAATCTCTATACTTATGACAGAATAAGCGATAGTCCTATCAGGCAATCGACCAATTCTCACATCGTAAGCCACCCAAAGATCATAAGCCATCCTTCGCCATGCATAATGAACCTTGGGCTCAAACTCTTCACACTCTACCTGGTAGGATAAAAAAGAAGATGTGAAAAGATAGAACAACTGGTGATGGAAAGGTCATGTAATGGTGTCAAGGGTGATGTTGTGTAAAACTCATAATAGGTAGATGTAGGTCGAAGCAAAGTCTAGGTGTGGGAGTGAGTAAGGTATTGCTCTGATCATAAGAAGATAGGTCACATTCTTAAACTCCCTAGGTCAAATCTCCGATCCTAGGCTAATAAGTTCAATATCCTCCGTGATAGGTCAGGCCTCAAGACCACAATGTGCGAATGAATATATGCCTCAAGTCAAAAGTACAACACAACATATGATATATGGTCCTGTGATGGCAATCGAAAACTAGATAAATGACAGAAACTCTAAGGTTATAAAGGTGTCCACTGTGAGATGAGTAAAAATGTGACTAAAGAATTTTTATTAATAATCCAGAAAATGAATGAGGCATGAAAAACAACACTGTCATGAGATCAATACTCCATCTATAACAAAATATCTCTTATTCACTTTCAACCCAAGCTCAATAAAGAAAAATGATAAGGTGATAAAGACGAACCTCTCAAAAATGGTGTGAATGTGAAAACACGCCTTTCACATTTCTGTAATGAAAATATCGGGTTGAAAATAGAAATAAGCAAATCGACTAAAGAATGAAGTACCAAGCCCATGACACGTGAAAAATGTAAAAATGTGAGCATAATCAATGAGCATATCCCAAAACGTCAAGCAAAAAGTGACAACAAACCAAAAGAATGTGTCAACTCAAGAAAAGAAGACTCTCTAAAGTCCTAAGGAGAAAGTGTACCAAACTCAACGAGCGGCAAGAAGAAACCAAAACCATACAGCAAGGGGTGGTTTAACTGATACTCAAACTCACACCGATATCTAAGCACTCTCAACTAGAAACCAAAAAAAGAAGTATTGGATCCGAACTGTAACTAAAGAGGCTCTGAAAGCCCTTAGATGCACCCACGTGTAGGAAGGAAGTCCTAGTCGAAGGATCTAAAGCTCAACCTACAAGGTCAAGGCGACTTTAAAAAGAAAAATGAGTGAACTTTAAAAGGTCTCTAGCAGAAGCAATCGTACACTCTGGCAGTACGCAATCTCCCATATGCCTCTAAAAAGATGGGAACGTCTTTATGCAAGATGGTCATCACCTGCACACACGCACTATCTCGCATCCTAGAGGGTTTCCTAATGGTGAAAACTCTCACATCTCTCAACACTCAGTGGTAATTTAAGGTGCACAATGAACAATGTGGGTGCATCCGAAAATCCTATCAAACTAAGCAAAGAGAAAACACACTGATCACACAAATATCTTAAAATCTAGCTCTAGGTTATACAAGTCTTCAAGGATCGGACTCTAATCAACATCAGTAGGTCGACCTCCTCCAGAATGCTCCCAAACATCAATATAACCCATTGCTAGACCTTATTCCTAACCACTATCTTGGTTGAAGAAACAAGCACCCACAAGGCCTCACATATGCAAATGCGAGAACCAAAAAGAAATAATTAACCAAAACCAGAGGGTCGAAAATAAGGGAATAGATATGTGACCCACATAGACAAGTAACACATGCAGTCACACAGAAGAAGAGCAGTCAGGCACCAAATAGTCATGCAAAACGGGTATATATCATCCAAATCTACACACAAGCCAAACAAGAAGTATGATAATCGAGATGAATGTATAATAAGGATAGAATGCTCCATGATAATCATGATAATATACAAGCAAGAGAGTCAACACTAATACCAACAAGATGTACAACAATGTGAACATACATGTTAAAGTGAGCAGGATAATCATGGCAAGAGTAGAATCAATATGCCAAGACAATAAAAAATTCAATCAATATCATCAACATGTCAATGTCCTAAATGGATATAGCAATCCAACTTAGAAAATTGTCACATCAAAACTCTCAATATGATATGAACACTCATGCATAGAAAAGCATAAAGAGAAATGGGTATTCACTGATCGACCAATCAAACATCACATTTCCCTCAACTCGAGTTCAAGTTTGACCCTCTAAACATCCCCAGTGGAGTCGCCATTTTGTGGATCCCACATTTTGCTTGATGCATTTCCACTCAATGACATGACTCAGTTTTCGTTTATTTGTGAAAAATTGATTTTTTAAAAAAAAAAAAAAAAAACTTAGAGTCACCACTTATTTTAATTTTTTTTTAAATGGAAAACAAAATAAGAAAGAAAACCTTGTGTGACTCCTTATTTGAAAAATACATGTCTGTAAAAACATAATCTGGATTCGGGGGTCAGGTTACCTATTGAAAAGGTAGGGTGGTGGCCCATAACACCCCTTTAAGCTCGTATACATACGGTCTCTACTAAACGAATTAAGGAAGTTGTGGCCATTAATTAATTAATCATAGATACCAAGATTAAAGAAACGAAACAATATACACAAAGATGATGGCAAAATAAAATTACAAGAATATACAAAATAAATGACAATAGAATTATGCAAATTGATTTATTGAATTAATTAAAAAAGAAATATATTTGAAAAAAATTAGTTTTCTGAAAATTTAAAAGGATTTTATTAAAAACAATTTTGAATGAGTGATTTCAATTTATTTATTTACAAAAAAAATTAGTCAATTTATTTTCTTAATTTCATTTTGTATTCAATTTTTAAAAAATTTATTTACACTTATTGTATCAAAATAATTTATTACAAAATTTCAATTTGGGCATAAAAATTATTTTTACTTGTTTTTACTAGGAAATAATGAATTTTACAATTTTATTTATAAAAGTATTTCAATTTGTTTTCATTTAAGAAAAAAATGACTTATACAAATTATTAAAAAAAAATAACTTTATTTGCAAAATAATTTCTAATTAAAAATTAATTTTTGGGACAACTTTATTTAAAAAACAATTTTTGGACAATTATTATTAAAAACAAATTTTCAAATTCCATTAAAAACAATTTTTTTTTTTTGGATTTTTCTAAAAGCATTTTTATGAATTTTTTTTAATAAAAAAACTTTCTTTTATTAATAAGAATATTTTAAAATTATTATTTTCTTAAAAGATATTTATTGAATTATTCCTCTAATTTAAATAAAATTTTTGATTTGCTCATATTCAATTCTGTACATACTTAATAAATATATATAAACAAATATTTACAAGAATTAATAAAAATAAAACCAAATAAAAGTGAGAAATAAAATGTGTACCCAAATAAGCTTACAACAAGCTCAATGTCTTCCTACAACTTTTTTATTATCACATTCTTCCATGAAATTTTGTGTTCTACATGTCATAAATCCGTACTCAGCCAACAGAATTGCAGAATAAGCCTATGCAAAAACAAAAATAGTTCAAATGTAAATATCCAGAAATGTACAAAGTTCAAAACAAATATTCGAGCCCAAATAGTCTGATAAATTTCGTCAATCAAAATGGGTCCAATTAGTAAATATAACCCAACAAAAATATCTCACATGTCATAGGCCCTAATATAAAATTTCCAAATTAATAGCCAAAATATAAGCTCAATTAATCAAACCCAAAACATGATAAATTAAAATAAATTCCATTAGGCCTAAATTTAATATCCCATAATCCAAGCCTAATTTAATATACAAACCTAAATTCACAACCAAAATATACTGCAATATTATATCATGTCCAAATTAAAATAATTAAATGGAGCACAACCATATAAATTATCAATTAATCTAACCCAAATTAGCCAATTTTGAATTAATTCACCAACAATAAATTATCCTAAATTTCATATTAATTTACCAAAAATAAATTAACCTAAATTCCATATTAATTAAGAAAGCCCAAACATAAGGCCCACAAACAAATATAAATGCATAAGTCCAATTTCAACAACAATTACTATTAAAATCAAATCAAGAAAAAGAAAAAATAGTAATAATAATAATAATAATAATAAAGAGAGAAAATGGGAAGGGGTTGCCAACCGACAATGGCTTGTCGGCGGTGACTGGCCGGTGGTCTTGTCGACGACGGTGAAGGGTGATAGATTTTTAGGAAACAAAAATAAAATAAAAGAAAATAATGAAAAGGAAGAGTAGCCAAATAAAGTAGAAATGGGAGGAAGAAAAAAAATGGAGCTATGAGGGTGGTAGTCGTGAGTGGCAATGTGTGGGTAAGAAGAAGAGAGAAGAAAAAAAATGAAAGAGAAAATGAGGGTCGGTCGTGCGTGGGTGTTGGGAGTGGAGTGTGTGGGAAGGGATAACAAGCAGAGAAGAAGCAAAAAAAAAAAAAAAAAAAAAAGGAAAAGAAATCGGTTGGCCGTTTGGTGTGTGGTTCATGTAGTGTGTCTCCTATGAGTTAGGGAGCCAAGAGGAAGAAGTGTATGGGGAATAGAGAAAAATAATGGAAAAAAAATCAAAAGAGAGAAGTTGGAGGGGGGTATGGGGAGTGACTTAGATGTGTAAGAGAAGGGAATGGGTAAGAGGAGTCGGTAGAGTGGGTATAATGAGGAGAAAGAGGAAAAGAGAGAAGAGATGAGAGAGAAAAGAATATATAATAATAATAATAATAATAATAATAATAATAATAATAATAATAATAAT
>JAJJMI010025905.1:20170-39507 GCA_022059035.1 Vitis rupestris
AATAATAATAATAACAACAACAACAACAAATAATAATAAAAATAAAACAATTTACAAAATAATAAAAATTAAGAATTAAAGGGTGTAAGTGGGCCAAACAATTAAGATGTAATGAGAATTTAAATCTAAGGATAAAATTGGGCTCAAAATTAATGTAAAAATAAAATTGGGAAAAAATTTTGGGTCTACAAATATGCCCTTCTTCGGTAGAGTCCACAAGTAAAGTGAGTGTATACACAAACGAAATGAAGTGGGTTCTATCGAAAAAAAAAAAAGACCACCAAATTTGTCCCAGTATGACACGAGCTTTCTTAAACTAAAATAAGAACAAAGAAGCTCTAAAACCCTACAAATGGCAAGAACAGAAACTCCTAAGGTGCCCCTAAAGTTACACAATGGATCTAGACTCCCTCCAAAAAGTCTCCAAAAGTGACTCAAAAATCGATGTCAAGCCGAATAGAAGTCAAACCACAAAGGGGCACAGAAACAACTACGTATAAAGGGAAAAACCACACATGTACTATACGAAGTATGATGAAATATGAAACTATGAGGACAAGGTGTGAAAATATAGGAGTCATCTAAATCTAAAGGAATTGATGGGAATGGGTAAGGGGAGTCGATGGAGTGGGTAGGATGAGGAGAAAGAGGAAGAAAGAGAAAATAAAAAACAAATAAAATAAATAAATAAAGATAAAAAGATAATATTATATAATATAATAATAATAAGAATAATAATAATAACGAATAAAAAAAATTTACAAAATAATAAAAACTAAGAATTAAAGGGTGTAAGTGGGCCAAACAATTTAGATGTAGTCAGGATTTAAATCTAAGGATAAAATTGGGCTCAAAATTTATGTAAAAATAAATTTGAGGCAAATTTAGGGGTCTACAATATGATAGAAGAGAAATAAATGCACCTTAAGAATGAAGCCTCCTCACAAGGGTAGTTAAAGAGATCTTAATGGCTTTTGATCCTCTAAACGATCACAACACTTTCCCTGAAACGTCCAAGGTCTCCATCAAACCATACAAGTCAAAGATAGCCTACAAATCATGCACAAATGCTTCATTTGGTTGCTTAGAAAGACCAAGAAAAAAATGACAACACAACAAGCTATAGTTTACCATGCTTTGTAGAAAGGTACATGAAAAAAAATAAATATGACATCATATTGGATGAGGACAGGAAAAATAAATGAACAAATTTAGCAAGAACTAAAACAATTCCAAATTTATGTAAATGCAAACTATACCTGGTTTCATCTAAAACTGCTCGTTTAAGGTTTTTTTTTTAATTATTTTTCTATACAAAAAGAACTTATTTGTGAACCATACCAACCAATCAAGGAATTGGGCTACAAGAGATCAATTTCTTGCATTTAGTCTAGGTGCCAAAAGAGTTTGTTTCATCATTCTTGTAGTCAGGCTAAATGCAAGAAATTAAGTGCCTAGGAAAGAAGAACCCATTTAATTTGAAACCCAACAAGCATGTCATTCCAAAACAATACAAATATGAATGTAAAAAAAAAAAAAAAAAAACCCTAACCTACCCATTTCTACAGCTTGAAAGAAAGAAAAACACAAATGTTATTTTAAACCCTAGCCTACCCATTTTAAGAATATAAATAAAAAAAATCAAAATTAGAAAATACATTCAAGGTTTCAAAAAGAAATCATCTGCAATAGCAGCCAAATTAGAAAATTGAAGTGAAGATCCTTCATTGAAGATGGCAATGAAAGGCCAATCAACTAGCTTTTGATTTTAATAATGGCAATAAAAGGAAGATTCCGTTTAGGTTAGGGTTTAGAGCAAAGAGTTCCAAACCCTAAGCTCTCAAAATGAATATCAGGTTTTTAAAAAATGAGGAGTGTTCTCTGTAAATACCCTAGGGAACCTTGATAGGTAATTATAACATGATATCTTGACTTATAATCCATAGGTCATTTAAGATCATTTTCTAGAATTAAAATGACATATTTGTCTAAAATTATACCTTGACTTTTGATTTTATGTCAAGCTAGCCACATTATAAATAATGTTTATTGTTTCGAATTTACACATATGTCATGGTTGCTTACATATAAATTATATAAGTCATTGTTGCCTATTAAAACAACATATAATGACATAAATTGCCTTTAAGTCAATAAAAAAATATGTCAATATAGGCCTTTTTTCTTGTAGTGATAATAGATAGAGAAGAAAGAATGCTTCTCAAAATATTGGTTATATCATTTACAAACTAGGGTACCCTTTTTATAGGTTCATAAATGGAACCTAAACTTACAAATTTATTACTTCATTAAAAGATTATGTCTTATTAAAACTTTGCTTATAAAAAATCGTATGAAAAAAAACCTACCAAAAGAAAGAAAAAATATAATACAATAATATCCTTTTCGTAAATGTAATCTTCCTTATATTGATATCCTTAAGTTGATTCATTCAAATTTTGTGTATTAATATCTTGAATGTTAAGGTTAAAAATAACTTTGCGAATAAATCTACTATATTATCACTTAAACGTATTTACAAAAGAATTTTGGTAAAATGTGTTTGATTTTATCTCCTTTAATATAACCTCCCCCCGCTCCCTCCCTCTTTTTATCTATGAAATGCATGTATGCAACATTATTTTCACATAATATTCAGGTTGTCTTTGATAAAGGAGATTCCACATTATTCCTAAATATGTTGGATCATAGATTTTAGTGATATACATTCATAATTTGCTTCATGAATTGTAAATATTTTTTAATAATTTAATTACTTTACCGTCATTGTTTATTTGATAGATCTTCATGAAATAACAGTACCATAACAATTAGACACATACCTTGTTTGTAACCTATCATAATACGTAATTGTGTAGCAAAAGGAGTTTAAAAAACTATATGTTTTACTTGGAAATAATGACAAGAGTCTAGTAAAGGAATTGAACAAATTGGTGGTTTTGAAAAGAGAAAGTCCTTTAACTAAGTGGAAATAGCATTTTCATACCATTTTTTATAATGTTTCAATGACAAACTAAGTTGTCGAAGTGGATGGATAAAGGGAGTATGCTGTGGAATCATGTCCATACACCGTGGAAATGTAGTAGTTACATTTTATAAAGGAAGCAAAATTCAGTAACATTGACGAATTTTCGTTATCATATTTGACACTTTAGTCTTGATATCAATTTGATTCAATAAAGTATATGTGGGGATTTTAGCAATGGAATTTGACAGAGGGGATCAAATGTCAATAAAGAGTTAATACTTTATTCAATGTTATTTTCAATACCTCCAATATGGTTGTAATGAATTATTTCAATATTGAGAAAGAAATGTTGTTGTTCATGTCTTCATCAAGGTTTTATCTAGTTACCTATTATGATATCAATGTCATTTTGATATCGAAGCTCAAATATGAAATTTGGATTTCAAAATACTTGGCTTTTGTTTTTGTCATGAATTTTTTTCTTTCAAGTTATGTTTGTGGGGTTTTTACACATTATTGTTTTGATGAATTGATGAGGTAGCATCATGATATATTGCTAATTGGACATTAGGTTACAATAAATAAGATAGTTATAGGTTATTATTTTCCTTTATTTTTCCCTTTATTCTCTCCTTATTTTCATATCATTTTTCAACACTTTCTTAGTTGTCAAACATCTCAGGTCAAATCTTCCATGTTTAGTAGCAAACCACCTCTATATCTTAAAGAAAGTGCTCAATGATCAAAGCTAAGAGTGCATTTGTTCTAGGTAAAATCCAATTCTTATTCTATGATTCATAGATCTCTACTATTGGGATTGAGCCCCTAAAAACAAGACATGATGTAAAAAAGTTAGACTTCATTGTCCCTTTGCTATCACTTCTATGCATTGACAATGATTTGAGCATTTAGCTCATATCACTTGCATTGTACATGACTTAGGTGCACTAGGAGTTGCATAAAGGGTACAATGGGTTCTTGCAAGATGCTAAGTTGTTCATAATCAGTTGATGGATTTCGAAAATCCAATAGAGACTATAATACACTACCTTTTAATTGGATGGAAAACTTATCTTGACCGTCAGAATGGGGTTCTTATGGTAAATACACTAGTGTGTGTATAGTTACACACTAGATGGGACCTTCAATGAATCATGATGTAAGAGTATTAGATTGTCTTGATTCACCAAACTACTATGTTTCATGGACTCTCAACCTTGAGATGATATTGAGTCTATGTTGAACTCAATATGATACTTTGACCTATGAGTTAGACCTTAAAGTGGTCATATATTCTATATGGATTGGGTCACTATTAATGGGAAGTTGGTGACAATAAGTATTCTCAATAAAGATACTATGATATCTCATGAGATGAAGACAATATGTTTCCTTGGGTGATCTAAAGAAAATGTGATCAAAAAATCTACGGCCACAGTAATTCCTTAAGTGAAATTTGACATATATTCCTTAAAGTTATAGTGTATCGGTTGATAACATAATAAGGGGATTTGTAACTCAAGGATTGGAGAGGTAATCTTGATGGGTTGATAGTTTTACCCTATTAGATTATGAATGCCAATTCATAGGAAGTCTACATGCAATGAATAGTAAGTCACGAACCCAAGCTTTGCTCGTTGTAATTTCATAGGATAATAAAGTGCAGTTAACTTTCTTTAGTGGAACATTGAGTCAACTTCAAAATTGAATTCTAAGGGAACCGGTATTTTCCCATGGGTCCAATGGTCCTCGCTCAAGCTCCTATTTCATGTGACACATGCCTTGAGAGTACTTTGAATATATAATTCATAATGCAAGTATGAGTTTCAAATCTCTAGATCTATTATTAGTAATGTTTTTTATTGTCATTTGTGTTAGCAGATCGGAGGGTTGGTCGTGTCCATCAACTCCCCTTGTGTTCACCGTGGGCGCATGGATGAATGCACTATAAGGTTAAGGTATGCACTTTTCCTAACAGTAATTGTTTTTAGGAGAGTTAGTAGCGCCTAAGGTCTTACAATTTGTTTTACATTTCGAGAAGTCTATGATGCATGCATGTACCTTACAAGATTTAAAGCCAAGGAATAAAGCAATCTGGGGTTTCGAACATCTACATCACTAGTAAGCATTCTTTGAATATCTCTCTTAGTAAGGTATGGGTGATTCTTTTTGAATTAATTGGATGCTTGTTTTTAAAATAAGATTAAATGATTTTTAGAATGATCACTCCCTAACAACCTTTTCATTCATTCTAAGATGAATTAAAGCCACTCAAGAACTAGAATTCTAAAGAATGTAATTGAATTTTTCTTGAGGAGAATTCAATTTTAAGTTGAGACCTAATCCAAGAAAAAGACTATGTGAGTGACCATTTTCAAATCACATCATATTATACCTCTATCTTCTACTCAATCTCACCAACTACTACTTGAAATGCAACCAAATCAAATTCTCTTTTCTTATTTTCTAGAACAAATCACAATTCCAAATCAAATTCAAACATATAATTAGTTCATTAAAACCTAACTGCTATACGAGTTGTTAGTCCTTGTAATCATTTAATCATTTGGTTTGAGGAAGAATAAGACAATAGTTAATTTAGATTAAATGTCATAATTTAGATTTTCTTACAGCATCAATTTTCAGAAGAACTATGAGGAAATCATTGAAATATCTGGAAAAAAAAATTGACTAATTTTCTAGTTTTTGAATTTAAAAATATTAAAAAAGATTTTATTTAACACAAGAAAACTAGCCACTAAAAATTGCATCTATGATCTTTCATTCGATGACTAAAAAAATTATTATTTTGTATAATAAAAATAATCAAATGTACATATCTCTACATTGGATGTTTTGAATAAGGTTTCAAAGAAATATAAAATAAAAATAAAATTAATTAAAAAAATAATAATCAATAGACATGCACAAAATAAAATATGAAAGTACAAATCCTAAGCCATTAGTACAAAGAAAAAAGTCACAAAGAAAAATTCTCACCTTTGCCCTTGAAATTAGGAAAATTATGTCTATTTTAATCTTAACAACTAAATAACAAATAAATTTTAAAAAAAATAGGTAAAGGAGGAAAGACATGTAAGAAAAAAAAAATTGTACGTATATGATTTCCATGTACAATACTCATGTAAGCTAATTTTTTAAAATTAATTAAAATATTAAAGTAAAGGTATTTTATTCATTATTTTAAAAATAGAGTGATTAATAATCCTATATGAAATAAAATTTATTTAATCGTTTGAAATTTTAAAAATAAAAAATTTAGTCATTTTTAGAAATATTTTGATCATGTTGCATATTTTCCCAATTTTTAAACAAATTCTATGACTTTTCATATATAGATTAACATTCCTTTTTAATAGGTTTCATATTATTCCCTCTTTACTAGCATTTAATTAGAGTTTGACTAAAAATAGCCTCTTTAAAATTAAAAATTTTAGAATCTAGATTGGGTTTCAAAATAATTTCTAATCTAATACGTTTCCATCACATAAACATTCATGTTATAGAACCATAATTGATAACTATGAATTTGAATTTTTTTTAAATGATCAAAACCGTAGTCACCAATCATGACTTTAAATTTAAGCTGAAATCGTAATTAGTAACCATAATTTTGAATTCTTTTTAAAATGATCAAAATCATAGTCACCAACCATGATTTTAAATTTAAGCTTAAAACCGTAACGAGTAACTACGATTATAAATTTAATTTTAATTCTTTTTTATACATATGAAATTATGTTGTTTCATTTAAAATATTTTAATTTATTTTTTAAATAAATTTAATATCATGAACTTCTATATTATTTTTTATTTTCTATTTATTAAACTTATATGATTATTTTTAAAAAAATAATATGTAAAATTAAATAATTGGTATTTTAAATTTAATATAAAAATATTTTGTTAGTTTTATTAAAAAAAAATTAACATGATAAGTTATCAACCATTTACATGGTAATAAATAGAAAATAAAAATAATATAATAAATTCATAGTATTAAATTTATTTTGAAAAATAAACTAAAATATTTCAAGTGAACAACATAATTTTACATATATATATATATATATAATTGAAATTCAAATTTATAATCGCCAACTATAATTTTAAGCTTATATATAGTTGATGACTACGGTTTTAACCATTTTAAAAAAATTCAAAACCATAGTCATTAACTATGTTTTTATGATGTGGATACTTACATGACGAAAATACACTAAATTGAGAATTATTTTGCCACCAAATCTAGTTTATGGATTATTTTTTAAAAAAAGACTTTTTTTTTATCTCAAAATTCATTTAATCAAGGGAGTGTTTATGTTTGTTAAAAAGTTCAAATATATTGTAAATTTGTCTCCAATGAAGGAAATGCAAAAGTGTGATTTAAATTCACATTTGAGTAAAAAGTCAAAATTGTTTTCACTTTTAGTAATCAAAACTAAACTTAATTTTTTTTAAAAAAAATCTATACTTAAACATTTGAATTCTATTTAACTTTATTATCTAACTGACCACATATGAGTGAATACTGTCGTAATTAATTATATTCGTTTTTTTGTTCTTTCATACTAAAAGGAATAATAATATAACCTAGAGATGTTAGTTGATGTCAACGGCTGTTTGTCATTTAACATCTCTCTATATGCGTTACTTATCCTATAATATCTTATCCCTTTATCTAATATAAAGGCCATTTACTTTACACATTTGTCACATGTATTATAATATTTTTGTAGGCTGGATCCACATAATTGGGAATCTTGTTGTTCTCCACTAGGAATTGTTTGGAAGAATACCCTTCTCTAGGTATTCCACGCTATATGGAATTCAATCAATCTCAAAATGCGCTAGAGAACCCACTCAACATTCTTTTGTAAATAACACACATTTCCGTGGACTATATCGGACAGTTAGGTTTGATATGGAAGTTCTCAATCAACTAAGTTGTTGTTTTGATAAAATTTATTTATTACTTAAGTTGATTTTAAGTTTATAAAGAATTTTCTATATGAAAACACAATGAGAGACAAAGGGTTGATCTTTAAATAGGAAAAAAAAAGATCCACAGGGTCTCAAATGAATTGGCTTATTTGAAAAAAAAAACTTTGTTCTTTGGAAGATCTATCTCATGTGTCTAGTACTGCATGGTTCCACCCTACAAGAACTCCAAATCATTCTCTTGAAGCCCATCCTTTCCATCATAAATGATCCGTTAGCCCTTGAAAAGACCTGGCCCAATAAGGAAATTCCAATTCCTTAGTCCTTTCCATACAATCAAATAGAAAGCCCCAAGGACACCATATTCTAGGAACCCAAACTATGTGATTGAATAAATCCCCATCTATTTGTTGTGGGTGGAGGACTTATTCTTAAGTTGTTAACTTTAAATTTATCTATTTATTTATTTACTTTAAGTATTAAGGTTATTTAATAAAATTAATTTTAAATTATTAAATTAACATACTTATCATTATTACTTGTAATTAATGTTTATTATTAAAAAATTTAACTAATATTTATTTTAATAAAAAAAAATAAGTAATGAATATGAAGTCATACTTGTTAAATATATTTTCACTAATTGTGGGCAAATAAGACAAAAAAAAAAAAGATGAAGAATAATTTAATTATTTTGACTTAATACTTAAAATCATTTTTAATTTTAAGTTGTGATATTAAGTTATTTTACCAAATATATTTAATTTAGTTAATAATTTAAATTAAATTATTAATTTACTTTAAGTTGATTTACCAAACACCTACTAAGATAGCAAATCAACTTAACAACTTAATTTATATAATTAAATAGATTAAATAATTAACACATTCTTAACCTCAAATCTTTTTTGTCTTATTTATGCACATCTAATAATTGTATATTTTACCATTATAGCTCCATATCTATGATTTTTTTTTTTTATAATAAATATTTCATAGTTATTTATGTATTTACAATATTTTAAATATCGTATGTTTAAAAAATAAATTTTTAAAAAATTTTAATGAAAATAAATATTAGTTAAAATCAACAAGAATGAATATTAATTAAAATTAATTAGCGTAAATGTGTCAATTTGATAATTTAAATAAAATTTAAGTTAATTTTATCTCACAACCTTAATTTTTAAAATGAAAAAATAAAATAAGTAACAAATTTTAAATCAACAACTTAAAAAAATATAATTTAAAGTTAGTTTAAATATTTAGTTTTTACCCATCATCCTGTAAAAATGTGTTTGACAAAATTCAATACTTGATGATTTAAATTAACTTTTGAATTAAATTATTCTTAATTGGTTGACTTAAAACTCATCACTTAATTTTTATTTTAAATATTAAAATTATTTAGTAAAATTAACTTGAAATTTATTTTAAATTATTAAATTTTCATATTTATCCTTATTAAATTTAACTGATATTTTTATTTTCATTAATATCAATTTTAAATAATAAATTTATTTATTAAACATCTTTATTTTAACTATCTATATTTTAACTATTATACATTAATAAGAAAATGATAAAAATATGAGTTGTGAAGTAAAAAATCAATATTATAAAATATATTTTCACTGAACATGGAAAATGCAACAAAAGAGATGTGAAATTAAAAATAAGTTATCTATTTTATCAAATATATTTAATTTATTTAATTATTTAAATTAAATTGGTATTTGAATATATGGATAATGTTCCTTTGTGGGATGGGTGAGATTTGTTTTTAAAATTTAAGCTACACTTGATTTTGGGACTAGATGATGAATATTTTTTTCCAAGGAGAATGTCGTCCAAAAGAGCATTTATACTCAACAATGATTTGACTTTTCAATCACTACTAAATTTGCCCAACCAAGTAGATAGAAATCATTTTTTTTTATATACCTTTATCAGTTTAATTTAAATTTTTTATCTTAAAATATTAAAAAATAATCAAAATATATTAAAAAAATTAATAAAAATAAATTTAATAAGTTTAAAATAAAATAATTTGACAAGATAAATTATAAATATAACTTTCAATTATTTTAATAATTTGAATAGACTACAAGTAAAAAATTATCAAATAAAATTTTCAATGAAACTTTTAAAATCAAATTTCAAATAAAATATTTTACATAAAATCTTATTTAAAGATTTTGAATAATTTATTTTTCATTCAGAATGCAATAAAAAATGTTTCAATGAAAAAATTCTTGTAGTTTTCAATTATTATTTTTTTAAGTGAACAAAAATATATTAAAAGAGTGTAAGATAACTTTAGTAGAAAATTGGATAAATATGGATTGATTAAATTAATTTATCCATTTTCATGTTCAATATATTTACTTAAAACTTTATTTTTATAAAAAAAATATTATAAAATAAAATAGTTAATAATAAAAACACTAAGAGCCAAAGACTGAAGTTGGAGTGAGTACCAAATCCTCTTTCTTTATGAGAATCATCCCTCTAGAGACACCATGAGTGGCTGTGGCCCATTGATATTTCGAGCTTATAATACATGGGCCTTGATGCACCACGATTGGCCTATTGAGAATGGGAAGCCTCCATGTTAAGCTCTCGATGTGGACGTCGCATGGACAGCCAAACGCCGTGCCCCTCCAATTGCACCCTTTTTTGCCACTTCATATTTCTTCTTACCAAATTTAAGCAGAAAAAATAGTGCATGTGCGCGGAGGCTGCCTTACGTCTCACCGCACATTAGCAATCATTAAGGAATGAGCTCATCATGGTATCAGATGCATGGGTTATATAAATGTGCATATTTTCATGGGACTTTTCATCTTTAAGATCAAGTAGAACAAAAAACAATGTGGTAGCTAAAATGGTAATGTAACATCATCAAATAGATATAAACAAAAGGGCTTGGGAAACAATATGTGAAATGGAGTGACATAAATTGAAACTTAAAAGCACCACTCCAACGTCCAAAGGAGGGCTTAAGTACTCGATGCATGAACTAAAGTTTTTTAAAAATTTTATTTTTATGTAAAACAATTAAACATCAAGTTGATTCTAGTGTCCTATAAAGTGTTTCCTCCATGCTTAAATATGCCTATGACATATTTTGTTGTATCAATAGAAGTTTAATACAACAACGTTAGTTCAAGAATATAAAGATACAACAATAATATATGATACATAAGGTTTTAATGTGGTTTAGCCAATCGTGCCTATATCCACGGATGAGAGAATCTTTTCATTATATCATAAAAAATATTATAGAGGATGAAACCATATACAGCTATTGGATTCCCAAAATATTTAACGTTTCTCCACTCCTTGTATCTACATCCTAAACCACAAGCTCTCTCGCTCCATCAAGTGTCTCTCATTCCTTCTCGCATCTCTATCATGTATAGTCTTTATTAGTTAATCTTCATCTTATAACATTTTCTCCTCATAACTTATAACATTTATAAAAATATTTCCAACAACTTTCCTTATTCTTTAAAAAAATTTAAGAGTTTGTTTGGTAGTAATTTTAAGAAGTGTTTCTAACATTTTTAACACTTTAAAAAAAAAATCGTTCAAGTGTTAAAAAAGTTATAAACGTTTTCTAGAATCAGTACCAAATGCGCTTTAATATTACAATAATAAATCAACTTATGAAATATTTTATTCAATATTCTTTAAGAAAATAAATCTTTATTAATTAGGAATTTGGCACACATTTCAACATAAGATCAATAATTTTTCACTGATAGAAAGATATTTTCCTAATATTTAAAATCATTTGCTGATAAATCCATCAATTTTGCCTGTTTGATTTTTTTCCAAAATTCTTTCTTTGGTCTTGTTCTCAGCCCACATTACATACTCCGCGCCCAACCCAGCACACTTCATGGTCTATAAATTATATATATATAAATATAAATATCTCATGTAATTATATATATATATATATATATATATATATATATATATTATATAAATTATAGGTTTATAAATTAATATATATTTTTTGTATATAGATATCATAAATTAATTATAATTAAATTATTATAAATAAATAAATTTTAATTATCATGTCTTTTGTATAATAACGAAATAAAGATAAATATAAATTAATTAATAAAATTATGAACATTTTAATAAAAAATATTTATACATGTATCGATATTTCTTCTATATCATTGAGTACATTCAAATTAGATAGGTACATATAAAATATATTTTTGAACATTATGAGTGAATATCACAAAGTGTATCATACATATATCAACTTTTATAATAAAACAATCTCAATATATCTATTATTATTTTGTATATGTTGTAAAATTATAAAGTGAAAGAAGAAGAAGACAAGAAAGAGAAATTAGAACATAGGAAGAGAGTAAAATCAATTTCCATTAGAGATATCTCCCTTTTAAATAGAGTCACAAAGGGATATACATCAATATGGATGATCATCCACAAGTTCCCATAATCCGATAAATTCTCATATTTTGTAACACTCCCCCTTGGATGATCATAAGAATATGCCTCATTAAAACCTTATTAGGAAAAACCCCATGGGAAAAAATCCTTAGTGAAAGAAAAAGAGTACAATATTCTTTTGGATTATTATAACTGCCTCGTTAAAAACCTTGCCAGTAAAACCCATTAGGACAAAACCTGGACGAAGGAAAAAAGAGTGCAGTATATCCACATTATCATTCCCCCCCTCATGTAAACATGATTATGATTTCTTCAACATTTCAAATGGTAGATCTCTCAATCTTCGTATTCCAAAGTCATACCTTAACTTTTTCAATGTGGTCAAAGGTAACGCCTTTGTGAATAGATCTGCTAGATTATTGCATGATCGAATCTGTTAAACATCGATCTCACCTTTCTTTTGGAGCTCATGAGTATAGAAGAATTTATGGGAGATATGCTTAGTTCTATCACCTTTTATGAATCCTCCTTTAATTTGTGCAATACAAACAACATTATCTTCAAGTAACTTGGTTGCATTGCCTCTTATGGAAGGTAGTTCACATGTTTCTTGAATATATTGGATCATTAACCTTAGTCATAGACATTCACGACTTGCTTCATTAGTTGCTAGTATTTCTGAATGATTTGATGATGTGGCCAGCATTGTTTGTTTGATAGATCTCCATGAGATAGTAGTACCATTGTAATTAAACACATACCATGTTTGTAATTTACCTTTATATGAATCTGAAAGATATTCTGCATCTGCATATCCAAGCAATTGTTGTTTTGATTCCCTTGAGTAAAATAAACTCATATTAGTAGTCCAGCAAAGATAACGCAATATATGTTTGATTCCATTCCAATGTCTTCGAGTTGGAACGGAACTATATCTTGCTAATAAATTAACAGAAAAAGCAATGTTTGGACAGATACAATTGGCAAGATATATAAGTATACCAATAGCACTAAGATATGGTACTTCAGGACCAAGTAATTCTTCATCATTTTTCATAATGACAAAATGGGTCATTTTCCACATCAAGTGATTGAACAACCATTGAAGAACTTAAAGGATGTGTTTTATCCATATAAAAACGCTTCAAAACTTACTTAATATATGTTGATTGATGTATTAAAACTTCATTTGGAAAATCCTCGATCTACAGGCTAAGACAAAATTTTGTTTTTCCATGATCTTTCATCTCAAATTCCTTCTTAAAGTCATTTGTTGTTCTTGTGAGCTCTTCAGGAGTTCCTACAAGATTTAAGTCATCAACATACACTGCAATAATTGCAAATTCAATTTTTGATTTCTTAATGAAGATGCATGGGCATATAGGGTTATTCATATAACCTTCTTTTAGCAAGTATTTGCTAAGGCGATTGTACCACATGCATCCAGATTGCTTGTATCCATACAAGGATTGTTGTAACCTGATTAAGTACATGCTACAAGGCTTTGTACTATTTGCTTCAGGCAATTTAAATTCTTTTGGGATTTTCATGTATATATCATTATCTATGGATCCATATAAATATGTTGTAATAACATTCATGAGATGCATATCTAGTCCTTCTGCGACTGCCACACTAATTAAGAAATGATATGTGATTGCGTCCACGACGGGAGAGAATGTTTCCTCGTAGTCAATACCAGGTTTCTACAAGAAACCTTGTATTACTAATCACACTTCATATCTTATGATCTCATTATTCTCATTGTGTTTTTCATACAAATACCCATTTGTACCCAACAGGTTTTTCATCTTTAGGTGTTTGGGATATAAGTCCAAAAACTTCTCATTTTGTTAATGAGTTTAAATTTGCTTGTATAGCTTCTTTCCATCTTAGCCAATTATTTCTATGTCAGCATTCTTCCACATTTCGTGGTTTAAGATCTTCATCATTTCTTATGGAGGCCACTTGGGAAGTGAAAATAATATTATTTTGATCCCATTTTTCTCCCGTGTATATATAACTTATTGAGATCTCACAATTTTCAGGTACCTATGCCTCTTTAAGGACTTTTTGTTCAATGTGTGCCTCTTCAGGGGCTTCTTGTTCAATATGTGCCTCTTCAAGGCCTTCTGCATTATTTTGCCTCTTCTAAGGCTATAGATTTTATCAATTTTAAACTAATCAGTTATTTTTTATGGCCTCTTTTAGAGTGCCAAATTTTTCTTGGGTACTCTTCTTCCGGAGAGTTACATCATTTGAGCCGATAGGTCTACCATGCTTCAGGCGTATCTTAGATTAATTTGTTAACTATCCTACAGGGACATCAATCCGCGCTGGAGTATTTGCAGCCAAGATATATGACTTTGTCACTTTCTTTGTACCAATGAATGCATCTTGTAATTGATTTGCAAGATTTTGAAAATGAGTGATCCTTTGAACTTCTAGTTCACATTGATTTGTATGTGGATCAAGATGAGTCAAAGTCAATGCATTCCAAATAATTTCACACCGTTCTTCTGGAACTGGCTCTTCTCCTCCTAACGACGAGATAATTGTCTCATTAAAATGATAATTTGCACAACAAGTCATTCTACCTTTTAAGTGTATAGGTAGACTAGTTCACTAAATAAAACTTCTGGTTTTATAATGTACATCCATATGATCTTTTACCCCGGGGGACCAAGTTGGTCTTACAAGATTCTTCTGGATCTATCATCGTATAAAGTGTCATTCACATGGAATCAAATACTATTAGTGACATAATATAAGATCTTCTAGAGCCTTTAATCAGATTTCTATCACCTGATATAGTATTAACATTGTTTGTCATCGATGTTGTGCAATGAATGAGACAAAAGTTTCATCAAAGTAACAAGTCATAAAATACATTATCATAAAGACCTCGTCTTTATAGAGTTGAATAAATATTATCATAGACAAAAAATTAAAATCAATGGAAAAATATTAGTCATCGATGATGACATAATAAGTTGTGTAAAAGCAATGAGAGCATAGATAACACAATAAAACAAATATGAAAAGATAATTTAAAGTTATATATTTTGTAAGTATCTCACACATTTGCTTTTGTAAGTGTGGAGCAATTTATACATGAAATAACTAGGAAGTATTTCAATAATCAAACTAATTGTAGTGATGGATCAAGATATGAGAGAGATCCATGTATCTTCAAGTATAAATAAAGAAAATAATTTAAATGATAAATAATAAAATGTGAAATAAATTATAAAAATATGAACAATAAACAATGTGTTCAAAGATGATAACAAAATAAACCTATTTGCAAAGAACTAAATAAAAACATAACGTTTAATCGTAACAAACATTTCCATCACCAATTAGATGGTCAATTTTCCCATTAGGATTCTCAAAGAAATCCGAAACATCTAAATGGGTTAGATCCACTTGGCCATCACTATCAATGAAGTTCATTTCAACTTCCTTTCCTTTTATTGATGTTTGGTAAAGGTCGACCAAATGTTTGGGCGTACGACAGGTACGCGACCAATGCCCCTTCATACCACATCTATAACACTTATTCTCATGGTTCTTAGGAGGTTTATCTTGTATACACTTCCCATTTTCTTTTTTCACCTTAGTATTATTCCACTTCTGGTGGTGCAATGAGGCTTTCCTTTCCTTAGAATTTGGTGAATTATTACTATAAGAACCATCGTATCAGGGATTTCTTCCATAACCACGACCACGTTCTCGTCATCGTCCATGAGTTTGGGATAATATTGCATTCACTTCAAGGAATGATTTAGATCTAGTTGGACGAGACTAGTGATTTCTCATCAAAAGTTCATTTTTTTGTTAAACCTTCATGGAGATGATGATGAAGGAAAATTAGTGTTTTTGCACGATCCTACAGGTATGCTTGATTTCCTTCTTTGATCATAGCTCCAAGATTTATTAACAATTTTGTTTTGTATAACTTCTGGTTATACAAGAGAATTAGAAATTGTATGCATAGCTTCTGTCTATGAAACAATTGTAAATAAAAATTGTTTTCCATAATTCCTATTGTGAAAAATAAATGAGTACGAAATAAAAATAAAAAACCAATATTTTTCATAACTTTGAGTTATGATTATTTTGTCAAAACAAGCAAATATGCAAATTTATACATAGCTTCAGGCTATGAACTATTTATGTATAACTTCTAGTTACACAATATAATTAAAAGAAATTAAAGAAATTAAAATTTAATATCTTTCATAGCTTCAGGCCATGATGATTTTGTCAGAACAAGAAAACATTTAAATTTGTATATAGCTTCAAGCTATGAACTATTGTTTTTTATATAAATTTGTATATAGCTTCAGGCTATGAACTATTCATTGGGTAGATTTGTCCATAGCTTCGGGCTATGAACTTTCATTATGTAGATTTGTACATAGCTTTAAGCTATGAACATTTATTTATTTATTTTATAGCTTCTAACCATAATATTGTTTGGTATAACTTCTAGTTATACCATATAATTAAAAATAAATAATTAAGGATCATATACATAACTTCTGGTCATGTATTTGTAAGTTTATATTTTTCCCTATAACTTTTGGTTATAAGGATTGCACATATTTTTTATAACTTCTGGTTATGAATTTACTTTATAATTTATAATTTACCCCATAACTTCTGGTTATAGGGATTATATGTATATTTATGTATTCAAATAAAATATATGAAAATAAAGATCAAAAGGTAATAAAATAAAAAATCATGATATAAGTTCATCACATACCTTTTTATGAGAAAGAAGAAAGAAAGTCTTTTTATTTCTCTGAAGTGAAGAACATCTTTCTATTTCTCTAAAAAGAAGAACACCTTTTGTTATTTCTTTGAATAGAGAAAAATCTTTATATCTCTTTTGTAAAGACTATTCGTGCTGATAACGTGTTGTAAAATTATAAGGTGAAAGAAGAAGAAGACAAGAAAGAGAAATTAGAACGTAGGAAGAGAATAGAATCAATTTTCATTAGAGGTATCTCTCTTTTGTAGAGAGTCAAAAAGAGATATACATTAATATGGATGATCATCCACAAGTTCCCATAAAATCCGATAAATTCTCATATTTTATAATAGTATATCATTTTTTGAAGTTTTTTTGTGATATTTCTATGAGTTTTAATCATTTTTTGTCTCATTGATATTTTATATCAAAATTTTTATTGGTATTTCCCAATATACTTGTAAAATCAAATAACCAACATCCGTAAAAACCAAAATCTTCATCCTTGCTCCTATCTAGCTAGATACTTGGGATTAAGCTTCCAAAATGGTCAAAGAAGGTTGTAATGATAATCCAAATTAGTAATAGCGAGATTCATGTTCTCCTTGAGAATATGAACAATGAGGCCTCATCCCCCGCCACCTAGCTTGTCATAAGAAAGAATTTAGGGGAAAGATGATGTATTATATTGATTGGACAAGCCATGATAAAGTAGCTCGTTTGCTTGAGATTCCATTGCGAATGGGAGATTTCACTCCCAAGGAAAAAAAAAAAAAGTAAAGAATATAAATTCGGGTTTATAACTACTTTCAAAAACAATTTTAAAAAACTGCTTTTTAAAACAATTTTTGAAAACTTTATATAATGTTTTGTAGAAGAAATATTTATTTGGGAATCTTAAATATTTTAAACTTATTTTCTATGTTTTAAAAATAAATTTTATATGTAGTGCTTTATTTTTAATCATTCTTCATATTTGTATATTTTGTTTTCTATTTTTAAGATAAGAAAACAGAACAAAAAACAGTTTTCTTTTTAGGTTATTGAAAGTGTTTTCTTAATTTTTTTCATTTTAGATAATAGAAAATTATTTTTGAAAATAGTTACTGAATAAAACCTAAGTTTCTCAAATGTGATTTAAATGTGAAAAATATGAAAAAAAAATATTAAATATAATTAAAATGAGTTAAAAATTCATATATTTTTTAATTTATTTAACCTACACATAAAAGGAAAAAATAAATGAAATAAATTTAAAATAGTATATAAAAATAATTTATTGATTTTAACTAATTTTTTTCATTTACTTTTTTATTTTCTTTTCTCTCACATTTTCCTCAAATTATTTGAGAACTGAAAGTAGCTTTAATGTTTTCATATAATTTTTTTTAAAAAAAATAGGTATTTTCTACATGTTATATGATAAAATAATTTTTTTTTTTTTGAAGAAACATCTACTATAGTAATCGCAATTATTTTTAAGAGCTTGTTGATGTAAGTAAAAAGGAATTTATTTACAATGTTAGGTCAATTTTGTAAATGGCAAGTAGAAAGTTATTTTTGAGCTCCAAAACATATATGGACATTAGGGGCTAGAACCTTAGCCGTGTTATGCGAAATAGTGGCACTTTGCCACTAGAGCAAGTTTTCCTTTTATAATAACCATAAATAATATATGTATATGTGAACTCCCATTTTTCACGTGTATCCCTACTCGATGACAACACCTATTTTTTCTATTGTGAAATTTTGATTATGTGAAGAAAATGGAGTTATTACTTATTTTTGTTCATTTTTAAAGGAATAAAAAAATAAGAAATAAAATTTTAAATGACTTATTTTTAAAGGAAAAACTAAGTATGGATTCGAGGGTCAAGTTATTTATCAGGAAAATATCATAAGGTAGCTCTCCTTTAAACCCAAACTAGTCTCTACTAAAATAATGAGGGGAACTATGACAATCAATTAATGAATCATATATATCATAAAAGAATAATACAAATGTATATCAAGGCAAATATAAAAGTAAATTACAAAAATATAAAGAATCAATGCATGAGAAATTGACAAATTGGTTTATTAGAAAAAAAAAGTTTATTATTTAAAATATCACAATGCAATTTCAAGAAATTTCCAAATAATATATTTACATTAACAACAATTTCAAATTAGTGATTTCAA
>JAJJMI010025905.1:39907-56777 GCA_022059035.1 Vitis rupestris
GTAAATGAAATCCAAGAAGCCAGACCCACAATATGAATAACAAATGCCAAAATCAATTGAATAATTGAAGCTCGATTCTAATCAAGCCCAAAATTAAAATTCCATGCCCAAGCCTAAAGACCAAATGAATGCATTAATTAAGCTCAAAATAATAGATCCAAATGTTGAAGGCCTAAATAAGAAATATCAATATTAATTTGCACTTTTAAGCCAACAACTTGGGTTATGAGAAAGCTTTTGACACACCCTAGATCCAAAATTCTACATTGGATTTGGAAATTAAGTCTTTTGCCAAAGATAATGTTTTTCCTATGATTAGTTATTAGAGATGTCCTCCCTACTTGTAAGTTTCTAATTGTTAGAAGGATGAAGATTACAAACATGTGTCATTTTTGAAGTAAAAATAGTGAAAATATTGACCATATTTTTAAATACTATCATTTTGTTCAAGAAATTTGGGATCACATTAAGTATAATTGTCCTACATCTCTCTTGTATGAAGGTCACTTCCTATCTTGACTTGAAATGGTGTATAAAAATTATAAAATTAACCATAAAAATTTCAATTATCTGATGGAAAAATTTGCTATTATCTTGTGAAATGTATGGATTCATAGAAATTAGATACCTTTTAGGAAGATCCAAATCAACCCCTTTGTCGTTATTGAGAAAACTACCTTAAACTTTCAAAATCTTTAAGATTATATGATTGACTCCTATCTTCAAAATGGAGAACGCAATGTCCTTCGAATTGTTAAAAAAATGGGTTCATTGGATTCTTGCAATTAATGGAATATTTAAATTAAATTTTGATAGTTTAAGGATAGATAATAGAAGTGCATCAAGATAGGTTACTAAAGACTCTAATAGAACTTGTAGACATAAATAAAAAATAAAAAAAATAGTGGATTAAATTACCACTAATTTGGTCTTCAAAATGAATAATAATAATAATAATAGATATCCTCTTATGGATAAGTTTTCTTAATCTCCAACTATAAAAAAGATCATAATAATAATAAGAAAGTTATTATTATTATTATTATTATTATTATTATTATTATTATTATTATTATCTTGTTGGTAAAACCTCCCCGAGAGAAGAAAAATTGTTAAAATCAATGAACTAAATCCCTTGAATTAAGCAACTAAAATTTGGGAATTTGAAATTCAAATTCCCTATCTTCACCTATAAATAGAGGTGTCTTCTTTCAAAAAAGGGTAAAAATTGAGAAATCAAAAAAATCTAGAAAGAAAAATCCTAAGGAGAAAATCCAAAGGCAACTTCATATGAGAAAATGGGCTTCACAATAAAAGAAAAAGCTTCATCAAATTTCTCTGCAAGTTCGGTAAATGACAGAACTGCTACACGCATTCTTCGCCATTTAATGAGTTCATTCAGGAATAAGCCACTTGTGGCCCTCAATTGATCTTCAAAATTAAGAAAACATCATCGTCATCTTCCAAAGTATGCTAAAGGCAAAAGAATTAGAAGGAAAATATTCCTTTGGAAAGAAAATATTATTTTTGAGATTGTACCCACAATATTTTTAATTTCAATAAATATTTTGTTCGCATTACTTTCCTACTTGTTTTGCTAATTTTGTAGGACCATCTAGAAAATTTGTGCGTACAAATTTCTGACATACCCAGTGGGACATCTCTACCTCTTATCTCTTTCGTTAGAAGATTTATCACTACTACGTCGATGGCACCCAAAAGAACTCAAGTTGTGCATGTTAGCAAGGGTGATAACAAGATCGTCATTCACAATCAACACACAACGCCACTATAGGCCCCATGACTCATAGCAAAGCAAAATCAACATCTTCACTCTCAACAAAACAAACAAGTGAGTATGCTTGTTTACTAAAACTGATAAGAACGTGTGATGAGCACTAACCACTCATCACATTGGTCTCTCTAAGGGCAAAAAGCCATAGTCCTCGTAGTAAGGGAAAACTCCCTTAAACACTACAGGACTTTAGGGATAAATCTCCTTACTCTATTACCAATGCCAACCCCAGTACTGGCTCACACTCCAGATCACCAACTAGAATGTCAAAAGAGAAAACTACTCCAATTGTAATAGACTCTTTTACTTCTTCATTCTCAACGACTATGTTGGTAATGGCAACCGATACTACATTCGTAGAGGAAAAATTAGTAGAAATGGCTCACGCCATCACCAAACTCACCAAGACAGTCGAGGAGAAGGATATGCAGATAGCCTTCCTCATAAATAAGGTTGGGGCATAAGTACAAAACACGGGTAAGTCAAGTCAAGGACTTAACCACCTTCTGAATTTTGCATCTCATCTCGATGAGGCACCACATGGGTATAGGACAATGCAAATTGAGAGACAAATGGCGGAATCTGCCTCAGTGGCGTCATTATTTGTCCAACAACTTCAAGACATGATAGCTAACACCATTAAAGCGCAGTACAGTGGACCCTCACAGAGTACACTTATTTATTCTAAACCTTACACTAAGAGGATTGATAACCTACGTATGCCTCCAAAATTTCAATCATTTGACGGGAAAAGAAATCCAATACAACATGTTGCCCATTTCGTTGAAACTTGTAACAATGCAGGTACAGATGGTGATTTATTAGTTAAACAATTTGTCCATTCTCTCTAAGGGTATGCTTTCGATTGGTACATAGACCTTGCACTTGAGTGTATCGATAGTTGGGACCAAATGGAATGTGAATTTCTCAACCATTTCTATAGCACCCGACGAACTATAAGCATGATGGAACTTACTAACACTAAGCAATGGAAAGACAAGTCGGTTGTAGACTATATCAACCATTGGCGTCCCTTAAGCCTTGACTACAAAGATAAATTATCTGAGGTATCAACCATGGAAATGTGCACACAAGGAATGCATTGGGGTCTCCTATACATTCTCCAAGGGATACGACCCCATATCCTTGAAGAATTAGCTCCTTGAGCACATGACATGGAGCTCAACATAGCCAACATTGGTTCTAAGAAGGACCTTACCAATGATCAGCAAAGAGAGAGACATGATGGGAAAATGAGTGACAAGACCTTAAAGAAACCTATCCAAAAGTCAATGATGATAAATACGGCTCCCGTTAAAATCTCAGCAAGAGATAAAAAAAAGGAAGTAAAATAGGTTAGACCAACCCGAGAAAATGAGAGACGTCGGTTCACCTTAAATGAGTGATATACCTGTTATTTGCATGATTGTTTAGTACATGACTGCTCTTATTCTATCTGATGCATGTCTTTTTTGTCTATGTGAGACACACATTTATCCCCTTACCTTCAACTTCCTGGTCTCGGTCGACCTTGTTATCCTTGATCCCATATTTGATACCAGACTTGTTACTTTGTTTGCTCTTCGACCGAGCTAATGATTCAGAGTAGGGTTCAGTAATGGGCTATATCTATGTTTGGGAGCATTCTGGAGGAAGTCGACACATTGATGTTGATTGGAGTCCAATATTTGAAGACCTGTATAGCCCAAAGCTAGGTTTCATGGATATTTGTCTGACCAAAGTGATTCATTTTATGTGTAACTTCATAGGATTTTCGAATGCACCTGCACCACTCATTGTGCACTTTAGTTGACTATTAAGTGCTAAGAGTTGCAAGAGTTTTCACCATAGGAAACCCCCTAGTATGTCGAGGTAGTGCATGTGTGGAGGTGACAACCACTTTCCATGGAAGCATCCCATCTCTTCGGAGGTGTGCAGGAGACTGCGTATCGCTGGAGGGTATGATCGCTTCTGCAAGAGATCATTTAAATTCCACTTATTTTTCTTTTTAGAGTCGCCTTGACCTTGTAGATTGAGCCCTAGATCTTTTTATTAGGATTTCCTTTCCTACACGTGGGTGCATCTGAGCGCCTTCAGGGCCGCTTTAGTCATAGCATGGATCCAATACTTCTTCTTTTGGTCTCCAGTAGAGAGTGCTTAGGGATCAATGTGAATTTGAGTATCAGTTAGACCACCTCTTGTTGTATGGTGTTAGTTTTTTCTTGTTGCTTGTTAAGTCTAGCACGTTTTCCCCTAGGGCTTTAGACATGTTTCTTTTCATGAGTCGGTACATTCTTTCGGTTTATTGTCATTTTGTTTGATGTTTTAGGGTATGCTCATTGATAATGTTCACCCTTCTACACTTATCATGGGCCAGATATTTCATTCTTTGATTGATTCATTTGATTCCATTTTCAACCTGATGCTTATCATTTTCACTATGAAAAGGTGAAAGACTCGTTTTCACATTCATACATTTTTTAGAGATCTGCTTTGATCACCTTATCATTTTTTCTTTATGGAGCTCGGATTGAAACTGAATTAAGGATATTTTGTTATAGATTGAGTATTGATCTCGTGATAGTATTGTTCTTCGCACCTCATTCATTTTCTTCACACCTCATTCATGTTTTGGATCATTGATAGAAATGTTTTAGTCATATTTATAGCCATCTCGCACTGGACACTCCTGTGACTCTAGAGTTTCTATCATATATCCAAATTTTGATTGTCACCATAGGACCGTATATCACACCTTGTCATGTATTGAGTTGTGTTGTATCATGCATTGGTCATTGTTCTTTGCATCCTGCGTCGTTGCATGAGTCGTTTTGTTTTATTCTTTTGTAGGAGTCTATGCATAGTCCCAGTCTTGGTTCAGTGCCTTGAGTTGAGTTGGAGAAAGGTTGATCCATATCACAGAGCTGCTATAGACAAATTCACATTTGGTTTTGGTTGATTAGTTTACCACTTTTGTGGCTTCGATTCAGGAGCCATTGACCAGTTTGAGTTAGATGATGGATACTCAGCAAAGTAGGCATGTAGTGTCCAAGGACACACCATCTAATTTAGTGTCACCACCACCTCCACTTGTTCAAATTCCAACTACACAAATTTTACATACTATTTCACATGACCGGATTGTTGTCATTCCACTCATTTTCACACCAGTTACCGTTATTGAGAATCCTTACTCTTGTATGGACAGACTTGAGCCAAGGATTAAACGAATGAGAGATCCTGATGAGACAATTTCTTGGGATGACACTGATGACAGTGGCCACTTTGCCAGTCAGTTTTAGGATGCTTGATATAGAGGGATATACGGGTGTTGGATGTTCTCGTATTCATCTCATACTTTACAACACCATTATGAGGGCTCTTAGTCTAGATAAGGCACAGTTGCTCACTTTGTTCCCATTGTCATTGAGCAGCACAACACGAAGATGGTATGCTTCATTAGAGTCATCTCGTCAGAGAATTTGGGAAGAGTTAGCACAGGAATTTCTGAGACATTATTCATTCAGTAGTGATACAGGCGTTACACGTAAAGCATAGTTATGAAAGACACGCCTAGGCTCGGGGTGGGGCGACGTCCCTTCACGAAGGCTTCGCTTAAGCGCGTAAGGCACGACGCGGTTGCTTGACTCACCTCTAGCCAGGTTCTTCTTCTTCTTCTTCTTCTTCTTCAATCTGTCGGGTTGCAGAGGGTTGGGGCTGAGTCCTAATTTTTATTTTTATTTTTATTTTTTTTGTGGGGTCCAAAACGATATTGTTTTGGTCATTTTTAATTTTAAAAGGAATAGGTCAAAACAACGTCATTTTGGAGCCTATTCCTTTTTCTAAAAAAAAAAAAAAAAAAGCTCAAAACGACATCGTTTTGGCCTGTTCCTCCTTTTTGTATTTTTCAACCCAACACCACTCCCAATCGTGCCCTAGCCTTAGCCGTGCTGGAGAAGTGAAAAAGAAGAAGAAGAAGAAGAAGAAAAATAAGGAAAAAATAGGAAAAAAATAGAGGAAAAATAGTCACATACCTTTTGGGACCTCGGTATTTTTCTCTTTTCTTTACTTTTCTGCATTTTTTTCCATTCTTATCTCATAACTCTCATTGGCATTTAAAAAAATATATATATAAATATTGTATTTTGACATGAAAATTTTACTAAATAAAAATAAATTAACAAAAAACACTCATATACATATTTTTTTGTTAATGTGATATGCATTTTTTTTCTTAATTTAATTATAATTATTTTATTTTAGTATAGATAATTTGTTTGCAAGATGGATAATGAGAGTGAAACTCAAGTGGACTCTAGTGCAAGTGGAAAAAGAGATCCTTGATGGAAATATGCTCGTTTGGTTAATGAAAAAGATTTGAACACCATCATATACATTTTTTGTGATAAAGTAACCAAATGAGGCATATATAGACACAAACAACATCTTGTTGGTGGATATAGAAATGCTAAAAAGTGTAGAAAATGTTCGAAACATGTTAGAGAAGAAATGGAAGAGTATATGAGTTCCAAGAAAAATCAAAAAGAGCAAACAAATATAGGGAGCAAAAATGTTAATGAAGATTTGTTTGGTTTGGAAGATGAAGATTTTGGCGAGGAGATTAATAGTAGAATGAATGTCACCAACATTTCTAGTGGAGGTAGTAACCAAGGAGGAAGTGATGGTAGGATGTTTTCTTTAAAAAACCCAAGACAAAAAGGTCATATGGATTAGTTTTTCACTTCTAATGCAGAGATGGTTGTTCAAAATCGAAGAAATGGAAAGATGAATCAAACTACCATCAATGATGCCTACAAAAAGGAAGCAAGAGAAAGAGCTTGTATGCTTATCACAAGGTGGATATATGAGGCTCCTATTCCATTTAATGCAGTCACATATCCGAGTTTCCAACCAATGATTGAGGCTATTGGCCAATATGGTGTAGGTATGAAGGGACCAACTCTTCATGAGGTAAGAGTTACTAACCTTAAGAAATAATTGGCTCTCACAAAAGATTTGATGAAAGATCATATGGTAGAATGGGGAAAAAATGGATATTTAATTATGTCGAATGGATGGACTGATAGGAAAGAGAGAACTTTGGTGAACTTTTTGGTTAATTATTCAAAGGGAACCATGTTCATGCAATCCATTGATGCTTCTTCAATGATTAAGACGGGAGAAAAGATGTTTGAGTTACTTGACAAATTGGTAGAGCAAGTTGGTAAGGAGAATGTTATTCAAGTTATAACAGATAATCACTCAAGTTATATGATGGTGGGTAATAAATACTATTTCTTGAATTTTTATTTACTTTTAAATTTTGAATTATTTATCTTGAGAACTTATGTAAATTTATTATCTACAATGTCACCTAGGGAGTTTGTTAGAATTAAAGCGCTTGCATTTGTATTGGACACCATGTGTTGCACATTACCTTGACTTGATATTGGAAGATATTGGAAAGCTACCAAACATCAAGAGGACATTGGAGAGGGCTATATCACTAAATGGGTATATTTATAATCACTCAGGGCTACTCAACATGATGAGGTAGTTTACTGGACAAAGGGAATTGCTTCGGCCTGCTAAGACTCGGTTTGCAACTGCTTTCATCACATTATCGCGATTGAGGAAGATGTTTACAAGCTCAGATTGGTCAGATAGTAAATGAACAAAAGAGCAGAAGGGGAAAACTATAGTCAACATAGTTCTGATGCCTTCATTTTGGAACACTATTGTGTTTTGCTTAAAGGTTTCGAGTCTCCTAGTTCGTGTGCTTCATTTAGTTGATGGTGAAAAAAAAAACTCTTATAGGATACATTTATGAGGCCATGAATAGAGCTAAGGATACAATTGTGAGAAGTTTTAATGGAAATGAAGAGAAGTACAAAGAAATATTCAACATCATTGATAAGAGGTGGGAGATTCAGCTTCATCGGCCTTTGCATGCAGTAAGGTACTTTTGAACCCGAAATTCTTCTATGATAAACCAGAAATAAAGCATGATGCAAAGATTATGAGTGATTTGTATAAATGCATCTTAAGTCTAACAAGAGACCTTGCTAAGAAAGAAAAAGTTAAGGCCGAAGTGAGTATGTACACAAATTGCCCAAGGACTATTCGGGAATGAATTAGCTGTTAGGACAAGAAATACTAGAGCACCAGGTTAGTTATTTATTTTTGTTTATCTAAATGATTATATTGTATTTTTGCTAAAATAGGTGAATTTTTTCACTAAATTGTTAATATTTATACTACAACTGAATGGTGGGCTGCATATGGAGCTTCAGCTCCAAATTTGTAAAGGTTTGCAATGAAAGTCCTCAACTTAACATGCAGTGCATCAGGTTGCGAATGGAATTGGAGCATCTTTGAAAATGTAAGTGACCAAAATAATTACAAGTAATATTCTAATAGAGTCTTGAATGTAACTTAAAAGTTAAAATTTTAAAATATATTTATGAGCTTATGAATTTTTGCAGATTCATAGGAAGAGGAGAAATAGGCTAGATCATCAATGCTTGAATGATTTGGTATACATTAAGTATAATTGAGCCTTGAAGAGAAGATACAATGAACGTAACATCATTGACCCAATTTCTTTTAAAGATATAGATGATAGCAATGAATGGTTGATAGGAAGAATGAAAGATGAGGATTCTCATGGAAGTGCACAAGATGATTTTGTATTTGATGATGATAATTTGACATGAGGTGATGTTGCTAGAGCTACTGGAGCTGAGGAGGCCAGGTTTGATACTAGAGCTAGAGCTAGAGCAAACTCAAGCATAATACCACCAACGAGGGAGATAGCTTCAAGTTCTAGAACTTTGCCTTCTCATTCACTAATAGATGAAGATGAAGATGGAGACATGGTTGATTCAACAGATGAAAAAGATGGGGAAGGCTACAAATATGTTGGAAATGATGATGATGATGATTTTGTTGATTTAAAGGAGGAGTGATGATTGCTTGTTGTGGACAAATTTGTTATTTAAGTGTTTTTTAATGATGTTTTTGAATTGTGGACAAATTTCATGTTTTGGACCTTTTGGTTTGGAAACTTTGGATTTGGATATGTATTAGGCTATTAGCAATATGGATTTGGATTTGTTTTTATTCTTGGAGTTCTTTATTTTTATGTTTTTTGTTGATTAAATTGAAGTTTTGGATGATATTTGATGATTTATGTGTTTAGGACACATAAATGATTGTTAAATTTGATTATATTCTATAAAAATATATATGTAAATTAGGGTGTGCCTCACTTCACTAAAGCCTGCGCCTTAGGTGCGCCTTAGGCTCTAAGACTACTTTGCACCTTGGTGTGCCTTGAGCCTTTCAAAACTATGAGAGCCCAATCAATAATGATATAGAATTAGCAAAGAAACCCCCCAAAAATCTACATCATTCTGAAGCAATGAACTAAGGTGCCCAAAAATCCACGTAGAACTCAAAATAATAATAATAATAATAATAATCAAAAGACCAGCCCCCAAATTTAATAGCTTTCATCAGAACACCAAATGTTTGCTCAACCTAATTAGAAGTTCGCTTCCTACACCCAACTCAATAAGTGTTAAGAATCTGTTCAAAGGAATTGAATATTAGATAACCAAAAAATGATAAATCCACCAAATTGGGACTTCACTATTTGGATGAGTACATGTAATCCGAACAATTGCAACAGGCACCTGCAGCAATGCTATCGATTGAGGCTATATTAGTATGTCATGGTGATGATGAAATGGCTACGACAGTAGTGAGATGATGGAGGTCATTGTGGTGGTGGTAGGGTTGGTCATTTGTTGGTCATAGTGGAACTGCTGGAAATTGCACGAAGACATGTGGCAACCCCATACACTGGAAATATGAAGGAATGATTGTGCCCATTGAAGCCCTTAAATTCAATTTCACTTTTCATTGTTTCCTAGTCAAGCAAATGAAAGAAGTTTTAGGAGCCCAAAATCCCCTATTCACACCCAAAATCCTTCCTATCAAACACACCCAGAAGGAGAAGGGGCTTCAAAATAGTAACTATGCAAAATTGACCCTTCTCTAAATGGGGAAAAATTTGCACAACCCTAAAAAAATAATACTAGGCAAGAAACAAAAAAGATAAATAAATTAAACACTACAAAAAGGGGGTAGTATTTCCTTACCTAAGAATTAAAGCAACACAACTTGTCCATGAAAATCTAGTAGCCGCCGCCACCACCACCACCATCACTAACCTCTAGTGCTTTCTTCACTTTCTCAACATCCAACCTAAAATCCAAATTCCATGAAAACCCACCTTATAAGTTGGCCAATCAAAACCATATCCCCAATCATACAACAAAAACACCCATCATAAATTTCTTACAACAAAGATACACACAAACACAACATGGGTATTTCTTAATTTCACTTACTTTTCATTACTATCTTCCTGTGAATTGAAACAAAAAAAATAAAATTCAAACAAATAGATTCTAGAAAATAAGAAGCTGCCCAACTTTTGTAACTGCTATTATTGACGATGATCAGATCTTGTGTGATCTGTTTGTTCAAATCAAATAAAATAAAGGGAAAAAACAGAAGAAATGGTAAAAAAAATGAACACTAGATGACCCACCTTAGGGAGAAAGTTGGTATGAGGTAGGAATCGTGAATTCTATTTGTTTTTTTTACTTCACAATTCTTTGTATGAGTCTACATACTGACCACATTTTCAAATTATTTTCATATTATTTAATCAATAAACTGATAAATATTTGCATTAAATTTTGGAAAACTTGTGTTTTGATAGGCTAATTTGTGAAATATATGGTTTTTGGAAGTCTTGTCTATGAAATATGAAAAAACAGCTATTAATATGGAAAGTTATATGTGTTTCATGCCCTTTGAGCTAGCTGCCTTTTTTGTGTCGAGTTTGCCTCTTTGGGTATCCAGGTCAACAGCATCTGCAGGCCATGTCAGCAAGAGCTGAAACTGAACCAGTTGAAAACTCCAAAATCAAAATTTGAGCTTCCCACAAAAACACCCTAGCTAACGATTCTTTCTTCCCTTTCTCTCATTTGATACCCATTCATCTCTTATTTCTTCACTCTGTCACCAAGGCGAAGCAAAAAATCCTATATATTTTTCAACAATTTTTCTCATTTCATTTCAGAAGCCTTTAATCCCAAACTCCAATCTACAGTTTTTTATCTTCAACCCATTCTCTTCTCAAAGTCCTAACCATTTGAACCCGATCGTCCCAATTTCCTCAACCCTCCGGATCGAAGACGGTGTATACTCCAATCTACAGTTTCCTATCTTCAACCACTTCTCATCTCCAAGTTTTAACCATTTCAACCCGATCATGCCAATTTTCTCACCCGTTTTAATCAAAGATAGTGTCAAAATTTGCAAAATTTCAGACATTTGAAAGTGTAAACCTTTAATCGAAAACCTCAATCTAAATTTTGTTACTTGTGGAAATTGTGAAGAACCAAATGGAGCGTTTCATCGAAACATCGTCTAGTTAAGAAGATGGGTTGAGGAGGGTACATTTTGATTGAAATTATGGTTTAGGATAGCGAACTTGAATGGAAATGAAAATTGTGATATATTGGCTTCATGAAGAGGAAATCTTGTCTTCGTCTCATTGGATGGCATTTTTCTCTAACCCCCACATAAAATATGAAGGTGATTAATTTGTATTTAGGGTTGTTTTGTTTTTTATTTTTATTTTTTTTGTTTCAAATGGAGCACAAGAGGGATTTTCGAGTGGTTATTGTATTCCGAATTTTTTGTGCATTGGTGAGGCCATAGCTTGAGGCGCATGTGGATTTTGGAGCGCATCATCGGACGTTGGATCTCAGTCTTTTTGTGGATTGAAGACTCATAAAATGAAAAAATGAAAGTGGTAATTTATTCTTTATTGTGAAAAGAATGTTGTGGAGATATATAAAAATTGGGTGCAATACTTGTGTATTTTTTGAGATTTTTAGACTGATGGTAATTATTGATGACTATAATTAGGCAAGATCATCTTTTGGCGAAAAACTTGATAATTCAATTATATTTGTTGAGAATAATAATAATAAGAAGAAGAAGAAGAATTAAAATGCATAAATTATGTGGTGGTTAGTAGAAATTGTTGGTAATGTTTGTGAATTTGTAATATTTGTTAGATTTTGAGTGCACATTTTTCATCAATGAAGACACAATTCTTTCATTGCATTATAGATTGGAGCATGACATTATTATGTTGTTATTGGTTAGCATATGTAATCATAACAAATTTAAGGTACTACCTTAGCTACCCTGAGGTACTACCTTAATGCACCTCCGAGAAATGTTGCTCTTCTGTGACTTAATCCACAATCAGTTCATTGCATTACACATTACTGCATAGCATTGTTATGTGCTTATTGGTTACTTCATCAGTAGCTTATGTAATCATCACAAAATTAAGGTACTACCTTAATGCACTTAAGGTACTACCTTAATGTACCTTAGGTATTACCTAAATGCACCTTCAAGAAATGTTGCTCTTCTGTGACTTAAGCCACAATTAGTTCATTGCCTTACATATTGCAGCATACCTTTGTTATGTGCTTATTAGTTACTCCATCAATAGCTTATGTAATCATCACAAATTTAAGGTAATACCCTAATGCACTTCAAGTACTACCTTAATGACCTTAAGGTACTACCTTAATGTACCTCAGGTACTACCTTAATGCACCTTCAAGAAATGTTACTCTTCTGTGACTTAAGCCACAATTAGTTCATTGCCTTACATATTGTAGCATGGCTTTGTTATGTGCTTATTGGTTACTCCATCGATAGCTTATGTAATCATCGCAAATTTAAGGTACTACCTTAATGCACTTCAGGTACTACCTTAATGACCCTGAGGTACTACCTTAATGTACCTCGAGTACTACCGTAATGCACCTTTGAGAAATGTTGCTCTTTTGTGACTTAAGCCACAATTAGTTCATTGCATTACATATTGCAGCATGGCATTGTTATGTGCTTATTGGTTACTCCATCGGTAGCTTATGTAATCATCACAAATTTAAGGTACTACCTTAGTGCATCTTCGAGAAATGTTGCTCTTCTATGACTTAAGCCACAATTAATTCATTGTCTTACATATTGTAGCATGGCTTTGTTATGTGCTTATTGGTTACTCCATCGATAGCTTATGTAATCATCACAAATTTAAGGTACTACCTTAATGCACTTCAGGTACCACCTTAATGACCCTAAGGTACTACCTTAATGTACCTTGGGTACTAGCATAATGTATCTTTGAGAAATGTTGCTCTTTTGTGACTTAAGCCACAATTAGTTCATTGCATTACATATTGCAGCATGGCTTTGTTATGCTTCTTGGTTACTCCATCGGTAGCTTTTGTAATCATCACAAATTTAAGGTACTACCTTGATGCACTTCAGGTACTACCTTAATGACCCTGAGGTACTACCTTAATGTATCACAAATACTACCTTAATCCCTCTTCGAGAAATGTTGCTCTTCTATGACTTAACCCACAATTAGTTCATTGCATTACATATTGCAACATGGCTTTATTAAATGCTTATTGGTTACTCCATCAGTAGCTTATGTAATCATAACAAATTTAAGGTACTACCTTAATGCACTTCAGGTACTACCTTAATGACCCTAAGGTACTACCTTAATGTACCTCAGGTACTACCTTAATGCACTTTCGAGAAATGTTGCTCTTCTGTGACTTAAGCCATAATTAGTTCATTGCATTACATATTGCAACATGGCTTTGTTATGTGCTTATTGGTTACTCTATCGGTAGCTTATGTAATCATCACAAATATAAGGTACTACCTTAATGCACTTCAGGTACTACCTTAATGACCTTGAGGTACTACCTCAATGTACCTCAAGTACTACCTTAATGCACCTCCGAGAAATGTTGCTCTTCTGTGACTTAATCCACAATTAGTTCATTACATTACACATTGCTGCCTGGCATTATTATGTGCTTATTAGTTACTCCATCGGTAGCTTATGTAATCATCACAAATTTAAGGTACTACTTTAATGCACTTCAGGTACTACCTTAATGTACCTTAAGTACTACCTTAATACACTTTCGAGAAAATGTTGCTCTTCTGTGACTTAAGCCACAATTAGTTCATTGGTTTACATATTGTAGCATGGCTTTGTTATGAGCTTATTGGTTACTTCATCAGTAGCTTATGTAATCATCACAACTTTAAGGTACTACCTTAATACACTTCAGGTACTACCTTAATGACCTTGAGGTACTACCTTAGTGTACCTCAAGTACTACCTTAATGCACCTCCGAGAAATGTTGCTCTTCTGTCAATATTTTGTTGTAACTATTTATTTAATGAAATAGTTGTTTTCTCATTTTGGTGTTTATCTAGATTTTGAAGGGTTCTGGCTGGATATGGAAGGTGATCATGTTAACCAAAATTTTATTAGTTTTCTAACACATTTATTTTTGTAACACAACCTGTAGATTGTATGAAGTAAAAGATGAGAGACATGCAGAAGCATTCTGAAACCCTATATAGCCCTTGCAAATGAGGATGCTCTTCCTTTAGAAGAGAGAGTGGCAACCCTACAAGATGAACATCAGGATTCTTATTTCCCTAGTGATGTTAAGTTGGGGCCGGAGATCAGGATAAATTCTCTTCATGACTAGGAGCTCAGCCAAAAATATTAAGAACACGAGGAAATATCATATCATAAAATAAATGTGTATCCACTAAATAGGGTTGAACCCTGATAGATCAGGATTTCAAGGTTGTTAGAGAGGAATAAGGAAAGAGAACGAAAGGAATGGCATTTTGGCTAAATCCATTATTTGACTAGGGCTGAATCCAGTCCTTTTGGTTAGACATTCATGTCTATCGTGTTTGGCATTAGAAGAAATGCTTGCAAGTGAGATAATTGTCTATTCAACATAGCTGCATCTTTTTTTGGAAGACGATTGAGTCTCCCCATCTTTTGTTTCGTTCTCAAGTCCCTGAATTTATGAAGTCTCATTTCTGTAGTGGACCAATTCGTTGACATACCACCAAGACATTTTTTATTAACATAATGACACCGAGCCTTTATTGCAGCCCGTGCAGAGATCTTTTTTCCTTTCGGAAGATACAGGAGCAAAACAATCAACCTATTGATATTGGAAGACCCAAAAGATTCTTTCAATGTATCATTTCTAGGTCCAATGGAATTCATAGGTATAGGAAGAAGCCCTATGAGTGCATAACCGTATGGATAAGCTCAAACTAACCCGTCAATTTGGGATGCACTTCGGGATCCTCCCTTCCCAAAAGGAAGAACGTGAAATTATTTTTCCTTTCCACAAAGACCAGGAGATTGGATCTAGTCGTAAGAAGTTGATTCGGATTCAGAAGAAGTTGGATAGTTGACATTTTGTGGGTAGTGCATTCTCATCATATCCGAGCAAGGTTGCCACATTAATATGTTAGCATACAACCCATGTTGCACCCAATCTCTCATATCAAACTTTAAGATTTGTCTTTATTTTTCATGAGATGATTTCATTAGATTTTTATTAAATAAAAGAAAAAAAACTTGTGATACATGGAAGAGGAATTTCATTGACATGCATAAGGCTATATCAGCAGATGACAATCTAAAAAAATCACCAGTTCCAATAGTCTTGAATGATTCCTTACGAATACCATCTCATGGCTTCACCATCACCCAAGAGACCTGAATATTTCACCATGGTTTATAGCATTCAACTTCTACAAATGATCGTTTTTTTTTTACAGTTGGAAAGACCACTGGTATGGAACAGGAAAAAAATGGAAAGGATATCTAACAAATGCTTAACCTCCATTAGGATTTCCTCAATAAACAAAACACAAACATAGTCCATGGAATTTGTATATCAGCAAAATGATTATAATATAGTCAACAAACCAAAGAAACCTCCAACCTACCTAGAACATTGACAGAAGATGCTATGTAAAAGCTTACACACCAACTAATTATGAAAGGAGACCAGACAAACGATTTACTAAAGTGAGCATAGAAGGATAAAATGATGTTGTCGAAGCATAGAATGATCAAGGGAAAAACAATAATTGCCAGTCTTGGTTTGTTGTTTTCCTATGAAATTAGTACCATGAACCAGAAAAAACCTCTTACTTTGGATCACAGCTTACAAACGCAGATGTTGTTGAAGCAGTCACCAATGCACCATGGACCAACACTTTTCATCAACATCAGAAATTACCAAATATTGACTTTTCTCCATGTTCTTCCTCCATTTCCTATACAATATTTCACATTAATGAACAACCCTATTACAGTTATGAATCTTCTCTTTTGAAAAGGATTGAATAATAGATTTATTTGTGTCCTAATTTTGATCATATGGAAAAACAAGTTTGCTTGATACAATCTGAAGAAGAAGGATAAACATATGACCCAGTCTGATATTAGTCCCTCCTGTAGGCTATAGCAGCAACATCACCAAACAGTCTTTCTTTTCCTAACGTGTTACCCATTGTTGTACATAAAGTCCTGACATTCAGTATCACCAAACTCCTACTATTACAATGGTTAGTGGTATACTTAATAAGATACAACAAATATAGAACATAAATAATGGTTTTAGAATGGGAACAAAACCACATCGGCATACAACAGGATAACTATTCAGTCATTTGTGGACGAACTACAATCAATCATTGCTTTAGAGAGTTAGTAGCATCAAATAGGAAAAAACTTATCATCAGCCATGTAGTCACAATTGACAGGAGGCCATAATTTTATCTCTGACACTGTTCCGTTCATTGAATAGTAACTGCACAACTAGTTGGAGTCCGTACATGTGCAGCTTGTCCTAGATAAATGGGAAAAACTAATTTCACGTTGTGGGGGGAAAAACAGTACAAATTAGGGTGTGAACCAGCTCTAACCTCTACCACTGAAGTACTTAAGGTCACCCCATTCCAAAATTCCATGAACTTAAGAGTGAGGATACCACAGTCGCACCTATAACACATGACATTTAGGCTTGTCATGTAGATGATTGAAATAT
>JAJJMI010025905.1:101777-148710 GCA_022059035.1 Vitis rupestris
TATTGAACACAAAAAGAATTGAAAGGCTTTACTGATATAAGATTGAAAAAAACAGCTGACAGCCAATAAATCCAAGAGCTCAATTCATAGAATTACCTTGACTTCTGAGCCCGCGTAAGCCCAGTTAGGTGAGAAATCAATTATGCTGAAAAGCTGATCATGGGAAAGGGAGGGACCCAGCAACTCCATTTTCACTCTCAACAGTATCCCAGTAGCCTGCAGAGCTGGACAGCCTGGACTGCATATGTGACTCATTAACGTCTCCTAGTTCTTTACTCATCCATCGGTTGAAGCTGTCAACCTTCTTCAGACCTTCCTCTGTTAGAGAGCCATCTAGCAAAGGCTGTTTTAAAGCAGAGGAATAGTTGGCTTTTCCCTCTGTGATCATATTTCTTTCTATGCAGAATTCAGTAAATCCACACAATTGGCTTCCTGTATGTCAAACCTAGTTGAGAGACCATATGCTGAGTCTGAATGCAACTTCTGATCCCCAGGCCACTTAGATAAATGTGCAGAATACGCTTCAGAAGTCTGTTTGCAGGGGCAAATTTTACACTAAATACAATTAATAAAGGCATTTGAGTAAAAAAAAAAAAACCTAGTCTCTATACTACTGCTATATATAATGATGCAAAATTAACAGATTAAGGATTATAAAATATTCAAAAATGTCTGTGGATGCAACTAATATCTAAGTATAAAAATTAATAAATTCACCTTTGACAATGATATATGTTGTATATATATTACAAGTATATATTAACAAAAAGAACAACAAAATCAATCACCTGTTTCAATATGTTTACAAAAAACACCTCATTACAGAGCACGATTTTGTGAAATTAGAAAACACAAACAGAAAAACTTTTTAAAAGTGAAATTACAGAAATAATTAGAAGTTTCTAGAAACAGGCTGTTTTTAGAGAAAATTCCAGCATAGGTTTTGGCAGTTTTGCAACTATATTCCAAACAACTTATTCTGCACCATTTTTATTATCTTTCCTTCAGAAATAGAAAAGATTTTCAAAACCTGCATAGATGCTCTAAATTACCTGTGACAAGCTAAGACATTTCTGCAAAGAATGAAATTACTTGCCAATGAATTCATGCTATTGTTCAAATTACATGCCTGTTTAGTTAAGGTTCTGAAAATGGTTTTTCATCTTGACGATAGAAAAAAATAAAAATGAAAAGATGATGTACACAAGGCATCTGGTAGTAAAAATAAATACATAAATAAAATCGTAGAAAATCTCAACAAGTGGACATTTACTAAATTTCTTTGTTTTTCATTCAATAAAATATCAAAAACTGCATTTTCCAAGATGAAAACACATTTTTGAAACCTGAACTCAAACTACCTTATATGATCATGAAGAAAGATATATCAAGGGATTCAAGTTTTCTGATAACAAAAGGGATCAATATTATAGGAATTATAATGTTCAAACCAAGGGGGTTAAGACAAATATGGAAAGTACACGTGAGCATTTCCAACTTCATAATGGAATTACATGTGAGTACCAAAAATTCAACTAATTAACATTATATAGCTCAACAAATTTCATCATGAGTGCAGAAATTATAGACATGACAAGTTCAAACTAATACCAAAAAATAAAGACAATCATTCTAATTAAATAACAATAGCAACAATAAAAACACGATATAAGATCAGAAGATGGTAAATTTTTCTCCAACTCTATCTTTTGAGCACATTTTTCCTTTTTTTTATGGGCAAACATTGTTAGTATATCATACAGGAGGCACATATCAGAAGAGGGTGCAACCTCAGTACACAGGAAACATACAAGGAGCACCAAAGCCACAGAAATAAAGAAAAGAAAAGAACTCCAGTAATTATAGAACAGTTCTCAACCCATACCTTAAGTATCTAAAAAAATTGAAAACAACAGATTTAATCTCCTAAAAAATCCCTCAGCAAGAAGAAAGAAAAACAATTTTTTTATGCCAAATGAATAGGATATACAAACCTCACATATACAAGCACACAAGTTTTCTTACAAGCAAATTCACACTCTTATATGACTCATGTTAAGCTACCAATTTGACCTTAAAGTTTAAATTATTAGATAAGCTGATTTAAGGTAAAATCCTAATACTTCATCTCATATGTAACCTTACTTAGGCATCTATGTTGGCTCAATAAACTAAGGAAACCAAATAATTGGTAAGGTTCAAACTCATAAGCTTCTATAAACCAAGGCTCTAATACCATATTAAGCTACCAATATATACAATGCTAACTATTCACAACAAAGCAATAGCCCTAAATATCATCATTGCACACTTGTAATTTTCCTCATTCTTGCTCATAACCAACTTTCTAGTTTCTACCACACCCAATCTTCTTATAGATGTCTAGATCTTTATTCATCCCATAGAGACTCTTAAATATGAGCACTAAAAACTAAGTGTTACTTTTTAATAAATCCTCATTCCTTTCACCTCCCTCAAATCCCTTAACTTCTAAGGGAATTTATTTTTCATGCTAAAACTCCCATGGGATATAAAGCTTTAACTTCAACCTCTCTAGAAAAACACTTACAAGTGTGGGAACGGTTATGGAAAGAAGACAGCTTGAAGCAATCTCTCATAAGATGGATTTCTAAGAAACAGGTACAATAGTATTTGGCATCCAAGTTTCTAGGTTTTGAGGTGGAAATGACCTTATGGAAGAGACTACAAGCTTTGGCTGTTCTACGTTCTTGAAGGGCAAGAATGGTAGGATTGTTTAAGATAAGCATGGCAGTTTGGGATCCATTGAGTAGGGTTAGAATTAAAGCCTCCGTTAAGCTGCCAATTAGACCCAAAAACTTAAACTGTGAGGTAATAGATGTAAGATCCATACCTGCACATAGAAAGGTAAACTAAAAATCATGGATTACAGATAAGATCATATGAGGGAGTAAACAAAGAAAGACACTAAGTAAAACTTTAACTCGAGACTTCTAGTTAACTGAAGCTCTGATATCATGTTTGGCTATCAATTTAACTCAAACTCTTAAGCTCTAAGTAATGGTAGGCCAACAATGTATAGGTCAAAGCGCTAATAGACTCGCTTAAGGCTTCGGCTAAAAAAGGAGTTTCAAGACATTGCTTAGTTTTCTCTACCTAAAAATTTGGAGATTGGCGTTATCTTCTTATCCAGTGTGTTAAAGGAGTACTCCATTGCCCTTGCTCCCCCCATCTTAGTGGTCAGCTAAACAAAACTCTTGAGCAGGAACAACTATTCTGGAAAGCTGTGTTAGATGGGAATTAGAGATGACTGAAAATCAAAATGGAGAAATGCCAGACCAGCAGGGTAACTCCAGTAAGGGTATGTTCCTTGTCATCCTATGGGGATCAAGGGAACTTTAAGCTGACATGACCATGATCCTCAATCAAGAGAGATTCAAAAACAAGATTTTAGAGTATGAACACCATTACTGGTTCACGGAAATAGCTCCACATGTTAAAAAAAAATTTTTTGCATCTTTAAAGTACATTCTCACTTAGTCCTGCTAATTCAAACACAAACCCAATTAACAGAAGGGAGGCCACGTGTTGAAGCATTTGAACAGATCCATCCTGCTGCTATAGATTTTGATTGTAGTTGAATGTTTTTGCTTGTTTTCTTCTCAATTCAGGCATCAGGCATTTTGAAGCTTTGTTTCCTTTTTTTCTCCCCCTTTCTGTTTCCATTTCCTTACTACTTCTTTACTACCCCCTTCTCTTCTCCTGTGTCTTTTACTTCTTCATTTCCTGCCACTAAATGATGTCTTAAATCTCAACAAAGAATTTAACCCCATCAAGGGTCATAGCTAACTTAAATTCAGTACCATTATGATGTAAGATCTTTGGATTTCTAGCATCACAGAAGTTTTGTGAGTTATGTAATAAGATGAAAAGGTTAAAATTGACTGAGAGAAGAAAGAAATACTTAGCAGCCACACCAAGATTCCTAGGCAATCCCACATAGCATTTCCCAAGCAATCACACCCTCAAAGGAACCATAATGGATGCTGAAAACTATTATAAATTTTAAGTCTCTAACTTGAAAGACTTTAATGGTAATGACTAACCCTCATTCACTTTATCTTTCATGTTCTGCAACTCATCCATCTCAATATTCTCATTTTGGCTGCAAAATGTGTTTTACATATTCTTTCCTTTGCTGTTCTTTTTCTTTTTGCATTTTTTTTCCTTTCAAAGCAACACCCTTTACCATAAAGCGTAGCCTGCATCACAGCCATTGTATAAATTTTGCCTTCATCTTTACAATTCATTTGATCACACTATACTCCAAACACTTCATCCATCCTGCTCCAATTCCATGGAAAACATCTTGTTCCCCTTTTTTCATAATAGCCTATCTAAGAGTAAACAGTATTTCCTAGCTATCAAATTTCCAGACCTGCAACTTTATTAGTAGCAACTAGCAACATTATCAAATATCTCTTTATTCCAAGCTTTAAGATCAAGCTTCAGAGCTTTTAGCTGGGTGGCCAAGATGTGGTTAAATGAACCCTCAATATAGTAGCTCACCCACCGATTTCTAATAAGGTCCTTGAACCCTTCCTCTTTCAACCACATATTTTCAAACCTGAAGGGTGATTTGCCCCTCCTCATCCCTCCTTCATCAAATAAAATGGGAGTGTGACTAAAAACTGGCCTTGGCAAAACACATCGGACCAGGTCACTAAAATGATTCTCCAACTCTTCTGACACCAAGAAGTAATCTAACCTAGATGAGGATTGATTATTCAAATCTCCACTCTAAATAAAAGGATTAACTGCCAAAGAGACGTCCCTTAAGTGAAGCTTATAATGAAATATGAAAAATGCCTCATTCTTGTTGAATTCCTTAGGTTGTTTCTCCTTTCCTCGGGGAAACAGACTACATTAAAATCCCCTTTGATGCACCACAAGTCATTCCAAAGCCCTCTAATATCACACAACTCCACCCAAAAATCATCTCTCTCCATTTTAGACTGGTCCATACATCCCTATAAAATTGTCTTCATTGTTTTTGAACCGACAAGAGATTGAAAAAGTACCCATTTCCATATCAATTAACTTCATCACTCTATTGTCCCAAAAAACTAAAACCCCCTTGCTTGACCTCTAGCATCCATGACACCACAACTCAAGAATCTGCCCACACCAAACTCTTCACCATCTAAATAGACATTTGTTGAACCTTAGTTTCTTGAAGACACATGAGGTCCACCCTCTGAGATCTAATAAGGGATTTAATAACTTTCCACTTATCCCCCTGTTGATCCGTCTTATGTTTCAAGAAAGAATGCAAAGCTTTATCAACAAACTTTGGATGTCTCCCAATTGCCTTTTTTGCTCCTCTTTCCTTGGCCCGAAGCATTGGAATAATTCATAAAGCACTCCAGCTTATATAATTCCTACTTAAATCTATACCCAGGGCATGGTTCATTTATGTGCTTTTTAAATAATAAAGGAAAAAAAATCAAATTTAATTATACTATGTACTATTTCATTATTTAAGAAGTATGAATAGATTTGTTTTTCTTTTTGCGATTATCATGAAATAATGCATCATTACTATTCAAAATTTGGTATAATTTTACAAAAGACTAACAGATAGATAAAACCACAAGTCACACATAATACAAAAGGATCGGCCAGGATCATGTTCAAATATAAGGCAAGAACACACAAATGAAACACATCCACCAATCTCAATACAATGAGGAAGGTTACCTCAAATTTGAATGCCTCAATTTTCATTTAAAACAATGGATACACTGGGCCTTATCAAAACCACAGTACAAAATGCTCTAACTTTGTTCACTCCTGGTTTCCAAATTTGAAATATTTACAGTACCAATCCTTTCGTTCTCTGGCAAAGTAGACCAGTTTGGAGACTGCACTGCCCTCGACCACCAAAAATCATCCACATTTGCCCAGTTTCCCGTTTCCTCATCAAGACCATCTTTAAGATCTTCCTCAATCCCTTGATAACACAAACAATAGGGCGCAAACCTCACACCATTACTGTCCTCAATTATCGGCCTACTCCGCCCCCTGAGATAAAAATCACTCCCTTTGGCATAATGAATCGGAATCTGATGCGACGCCAACACAAAAACGCACCCTTCAACCTCCTCAATCAAAATGGACCCAGAAACTGGACCAGCAAAAACACGGCAATTCTTCAAGCGATGGATAAAAATGGTTCTGACGCAACCACTCAACCTCACTTCGCAAGAATCAAGATCCGAAATGGTAAATTCCCCAATATCCGAACCCCTAAAATGTTTAATCAAAAGCTCACCTTCCTTATTCCTAAACCCCGGCGTATCGGGGATCGAAAATACTGGTTTCTGCTGCAAATCAGCATTTCCAATTTCCTTTTCCTTTGGCGCCTTGCTTGGTTCTTTCGTTGTCCCTTTATTGCGAAACGAAAATTTCTTTTTGGGGAGTAACTCGGAATTCAAATTGTCAAAAGTCTGCTTCAATTCAGATACCGATTTGAGAGCGGAACGGATTTCGTAATAGAGCAAATAGTAGGAGTTCTCAGCTACGAGCTTTTCGAGATCGGCAATAGAAGTGGAGATCAATTGAAGATCGGACCGGCGTTAGGGATCGGAGGTGAGACGGGCGCCAGCAAGTTGGGACTCAATGGATCGTTTGGAGTCGGAGACCTGGATTAGGAAAGATTGGGTGGATTCAAAAGAAGGGCCGGAGACGGAGTCGGATTTGCGAGCAAGGGACTGCTGCAAGCGGGTCTGCTGGAGGTTGGAGAGGCGTTCCAGCATTGAAGCGTGCTTTTTTTGGGTGGCTGAGTCTAGGGTTTGGTTAGGGTTTTCCGGGTCCTGGTGTTGCTCCATTTGCTGCGACTGTGAGTGGTTTGAAGCAAGGCAAAGGTAAATGGACTATGAAGAGAGGGAGTGTTGTCCGGCGCTCGAAACGATTATCAGAGGGTTAGGAAAAAAAAACACCGACGTCGTATCTTTCATGGTTAAATTTGGATTCGCGACGTCCTCGAGCCATTCAAATGTCGATAAATTATTTCGGGAAAATTATGTTTTGGGCTGGCCCAAAAATTAAGGGAAGGTCCATGTAACTGACCTAATTAATGATAAGGATATCAAGTGTTAATAGACAAAGATGCCATTTACATTTCCAACTCAAATGGTTATAAATTAATAGGTTTCACAGCTGGTAAACTTGAAATGTCATGTCACCAGACTGAAAATTCTGAATCTTCCTACCCCTTTCTCTCCTTCCGTAAAGAACATACGCACAAATGATTCCAACTGTGACTGTCCCCCAATCGCTTTCTTCAACAACCGAGGATTGTGAGCATTTCAGAAACGCTTTTGTAGGTATTTTTATTATGATCATTCCCAAATCCAAATGATAGGGGTTTGAATTATTTGCTGACATTTTGATTTGATCAAGTTGGGGCGTTTGTAGGTATTTTATCATCATCGTCCAGAGAGAATAAATGGGTTTTGTCCAAACGGTGAGCTTTAGGGAAGAAGATTGTCCGGTGATGATGCAATTCATCCAGAATAGCTATCATTTGGATCAAAAATATTTCGAAAGCAGAGAAGTTGGTCAACCCAACGAAACAAAGTAAATGAAGAACTCCAATGAAGATATAAACCGGCCACAACTGTGGTCGTGATGATGGCAGTGGCCCAATAACCTCCTGTGAAGATGGAAATATGTTAAATAGGGTATATGCCCTATTGTGGGGTAAGTTTCCATTTTATAAATTGATGGCTTACACCAACTACTATGTCCACCAATTGACTACTCATTGTTAGCATATCAAACATCTATGTAGTCCATCAGCTTCAGTTTTAGTGGGTTGTGGGCCATATGGTGCACCAGTTGGACAATGCAAGACCTCCGTTCTGTTTGATGAGTCCAGACCTCTAAAAAGCCTCAAATGTAACTATTGTTCTGTGGCTCACAAACACTGGGCAAGATGTATATGCATAAGGTGTTGTGTTGCTATGGAATATTCTAAGTGATTCATTTTTTTTACATTTTTCCTTTTCTTTTTGTATACCTTGACCTGGTTACATGATGCATGCGCAGTTAATGCTACTTTTGGTCCTATTGTCTTTCTATGTGGCTGGAGACTTTTGTAATAAGGCTTTATAAGCTCTATAGGCTTGGGGCTCATAGAAACTGATATCATGAGATTAATTTAGGATCCACTCTCTCAGAGTCTCTCTTGCTCTTTGTGTTAGCTGTAAGTTCATGACTATTTCACATTTTATTAAAAATTCTATTAGCTATCTTGCTTTTATCAAAATCATGAGCATTTGCTTTCTACTTGAATTCCTAAACTTTCTTTTTGAAGATTTTTCTTGTCTTAGCCCACTCACCCAACTTTTCCTTTCTCATTCTTTTGATTAGTATCTAAAACAATTCTTATTTCGTTGATCAATGTGTATTCTTGCAACAAATGAATTAAAACTTTAAGTTGTGCCCAATTAGTTTGGTGTAAATTTCATCCACATTTATCTCATGTAATTTTAATTGGAAATATTTGGTGTTTATAGGAATAAACAGGAAGCTTGAAATTGGTAATCATTGGCATTAAATTGAAACAGGTTTAGAAATGAAAGTTCTAGATCAGGAGGGAATGGATGAGAAGGAGAATTGCGAACATAAGAAAATAATGTCTCTCTGTTAGGCTCTAAAGAATTGCTTGGAGGAGAAACGGGTGACTACTCTAAAAGCCAGTCACAGTTAAAAGCATTTTGGTCTTCTTCATAGTTTCCTCCTAAATTATAGACAATTGTTAGGCTTGGTGCCACATGTGATGTTTAAAAAGTTGTTCACTAGTTGAATGGAACCCATCTGTAAGCATGCTTTTTACTGAATAAAATATATGTTTGAATAATAATTTGTCATGCTTAACATATAATCTTTTTCTGAATTCTAGCTGGAAAGTTGGAATTAGCTTCGAATAGCTTCACATTAATGGACAAATTGTTGTTTTTTTAATTTGCTTGTATTGTTACAAAAGTATAAGGAACAAATTGGTACTTCAGTTTTTCCTTATTTTATGAACCAAAAGATTGCAAACATGATTAACCTATGCATGAGCAGACATTTAGTAGTGGTTGTATGGAATTTTTGTCTGTGTACAAGACATTTACACTAAGTGTACAAGGTACATGTGCTTAATGTACAAGGGTGTACAAAGGTATCTATGTTGAAGTATTTTCAATCATTTTAAAATCATTTCCATTTTGAAAGGATGAGGATCATTCCCTCACACACATTCCTTGATCACGCACTCATCCCGTTCAATTTTATTACTTCATACCTGTTCATTGGATGACCAACCACAATAATGATGAATAGGAACCTATATTGGATGTCACTTCCCCCCTTTTCCCTTCCCCTTTTTCCCTTAGGCATCACATTAGAACATGGTAGCTCACCCATATGCACGCTTTTAGTTGTAGGTATATCAAATTTTTGCCATTATATAAGACATTTAGCAAATGTGCTAACTGTACAAGTGTGTACAATGCTACCTATGTTGAAGGATTTCAAATGGTTTTGAATAAATTGCTTGCTCATTTATTTTTTCTAAGGGGGACATTCTTCATAGTCATTCCTCATTTCCCTTTGTACACATTCATTGGATGAGATAGCGCACTTATGATGAATAGGAACCTAAATTGGGTTTCATTTTCCCCTTTTAACTGAGCCATGGCATTGGAATGTGGTTAACCTGCCCATATGCACTAGTTCTATTCTAGCTAGGTCAAATTTCTGCAATTGTACAAGGCAGTTACACCAAGTGTACAAGGCCAATGTACTAAATGTACAAGGGTGTACAAGGGTGTCTATCTTAGGGGATTTCAAGTGATTTTGAAGAACTTCCTATCTTACTATTTCCAATCGTGGGGGACATTCCTCACACATATTGCTTGACAACACATTCATTGCATGCATTTTATTTGATGTCTATTATGTTAATTCCTTCTATTAGCTTCCCTAGTAATGATGAATATGAACCGAAATTAGGGTAAAGTTTTTGTTCATTTTCCCTAATCCATGAGAATGGAAACATTGGTTACCCACCCATATGCACTAATTCGGTTGTGCCTATGTGGGATTTCGTGATTGTACAAGGCATTTACACTAAGTGTACAATGCAAATGTTCTAACTGTACAACTGTGTACAATGCTACCTATGTTGAAGGATTTCAAATGCTTTTGAAAAAATTGCTTGCTCATTTATTTTTTCTAAGGGGGACATTCCTCACAGACATTCCTCATTTCCATTTCTACACATTCATTGGATGAGATAGCGCGCTTATGATGAATAGGAACCTAAATTGGGTGTCATTTTTCCCATTTTCAGTGAGTCATGACATTGGAACGTAGTTAACCCGACCATATCCACTAGTTCTATTGTATCTAGGTCGAATTTCTGCAACTGTACAAGGCATTTACACTAAGTATACAAGGCCAATGTACTAAAAGTACAAGGGTGTACAACGGTGTTTATCATACTTTTTCTAATCGTGGGGAACATTCCTCACACATATTGCTTGATAACACACTCATTGCATGCATTTTATTTGATGTCTACCATGTTAATTCATTCTATTAGCTTTCCTAGTAATGATGAATATGAACCGAAATTAGGATAAACTTTTTTGTCATTTTCCCTAGTCCATGGTAATGGAAACATTGGTTACCCACCCATATTCACTTGAAAATATGTACCTATTAGCGATTTGGTGACTGGACAAGGCATTTACATTAAGTGTACAAAGCAAATGTGCTAACTGTACAAGTGTGTACAAGGCTACCTATCTTGAAGGATTTGAAATACTTTTGAAATATTGCTTGCTCATTTATTTTTTCTAAGAGGGACATTCCTCATTTCCCTTCGTACACATTCATTGGATGAGAGAGTGCGCTTATGATGAATAAGAACCTAAATTGGGTATCATTTTTCCCATTTTCAGTGAGCCATGACATTGGAACGTGGTTAACTCAACCATATGCATTAGTTCTATTGTATCTAGGTCGAATTTCTGCAACTGTACAAGGCATTTACACTAAGTGTACAAGGCCAATGTACTAAAAGTACAAGGGTGTACAAGAGTGTCTATCTTACTTTTTCCAATCGTGGGGAACATTCCTCACACATATTGCTTGATAACACCCTCATTGCATGCATTTTATTTGATGTCTACCATGTTAATTCATTCTATTAGCTTCCCTAGTAATGATGAATATGAACCGAAATTAGGGTAAACTTTTTTGTCATTTTCCCTAATCAATGGTAATGGAAACATTAGCTACCCACCCATATGCACTCGTTCGGTTGTGCCTATGTGGGACTTCATGACTATACAAGGCATTTACACTAAGTGTACAATGCAAATGTGCTAACTGTACAAGTGTGTACAATGTTACCTATCTTGGAGGATTTGAAATGCTTTTGAAAAAATTGCTTGCTCATTCCTCAAATGAAATGATAATAACCTTTCATTGATTGATATCTATGTAGGCCCTCCTCATGATTGTCTTCGACCTGATAAAGGGTATGTGTTTTTTTTTCCCCTAGTGAGAAATCAAATAAAGGCATAATAGAGAGACGAGTGTGTTGGCTGCCAAGTAGGTATTGGTTGGTGTTTGATGATGTTAAAAGCCTTTGTAAAGCAACCTCTAGTCAACACTGATTTTGAGATTTAAGTTTTTTTGAATTTGATCATTTTTCCCTTTCTTTTCCAAGGTTTTTCTTTCCACCTTGGTTTTCTGAAGAAAGCTTGCATTATTTGAATGATTGTTATTTAATGTCGTTGCAGTTACAAAGGACACAGCTATTCACCAAAGCCCAACCTCTGTTCTGAATCTGAGACAAGGTTAACACTTCGTACAGTTCAAGTCCTTGAAGGCCTTCTGGAGAGTGAGCATGTAGCAAGTGCATAAGCAAACAACAGGGCAAAAACTCTTTCTGTTCAACTACAATCCACATAAGGAAAACTTGATTTACTTCAACAACAATTAACATCAGTTTCTCTGAATAAAACAATAATAGATGGTAAACTCAACATTGCTTCCCATGGGAAACATTTGAGAGTAGATGGCTTTGACCTGACTATTGAATCTGTTGAAGATATGGATGTTAATGAAAGAATAACAAGAGAAAATAAGATGTCAAGGATCACAACTAGCCCTCTGAAGTTCACGCAGTCAGAAGATGGTGTTTAAATATTCAAGGCCAATGAGGACAACAACAGCCAACATACGAACCTAGAGGACTGTACAAAATTCATTATGCTGAAACTTATGGAAGAACTCATAAAACATCATCATGGGGCTAAGCTGCTTTAGTTCAAGAATCCCAACAAAAGAGACATCTTGCTTTGTATGAGAAACACGTGCTTAAAAAATTGTAACAGTTGTAAGTTAGGAATTATAGAGGTAGTCTGCCTGTAATCAAACGAGAATTGACTTGATAGATTAGCTTTTTAACCAAGTACTTAGTGCATTCTGAGAATGGTTAATAATAATTTTTAAAATCACAAATAATAACTCTGAAAATAAAGACTAATAAATTTCAAGTGATTATGGATTATTCTTGAGTTCCCCTTTTCTCTTATCTGAACTTGCTAGTTTCCAATACTAAAGTAGGAGTCCAGGGAGAATTTCAACACAAATATTGACTATAAGTCTGTGACAAACCTTTTTCTTATAATTAATCAAGCCAATATCCACCCAACTAACCTAAGGGCAAAGTGGATTCTTATTACTAAGCCATGAGCAATTTTGCCCACCAAAAAACCTAAGAAAAAAAATAAAAAGCCACACCAACATGTATGATAACAAATAAGATCAACCATACACTTTATTAGGCATAGGCATCTGGGTTGGCGTGGAAGTACTCTTCCACAACCTTGTACATCCCCATGGCCTTGTCTTTGCCGGTCTTGATGTCCTCATCCTTGAGCTCAATCTTTGAGTGATAATGATTGGTCATCTTGCATATAAAGCCTGAGCCCGACGCCTCGAACTTTACCTCGTATGAGATGGCCTTGTTTTTACACTCTTAATTACCTAATTTTCCTTTCTAAGAGGCCTCATTTTCCAATTCTATCTCCTTTCAAACCTCCAATGGGAATTCGGGAGACAACTTTTAGTATTGTGTCTTAGTTTGATTGAAGGTAAAATTGAAACCCATAACAACCCTAACTTGTTGGAACCCCATGTCAGAAAAAGTAAAAAGAAAAACAACGAAATGTATAAATTCTTCAAATAGATGTATTTGCAATTGAAACAAAACAGGTGGAACACACTTGTGAACTCACCACTAACATTACAAGCAACTGGAATTATTGCTGCCTTGAACTATATATCATAAAGAACACCAAAAGGAAAGATCTATATATAAAACACAAAATATTTGAGTAAAAAAAACCTCTCTCAAAGGAATAAAAGAATTGGAAAAACCCCTCTCCCAAATGTGAGTAATCATAGTGCTACTTTCTATTCCTAATTTTCTGCTTCCCATCTGCGGGAATTGGGTGCCTTCCATTCCTGTGCTGTCGGGTCCCAACGTCATTTGATAGTTTCCATGATGGTGAAGGGCCTACAGTAGAATTCAAATTCCTATAGGAAAATTTTGAGAACATTTTGTCAGTATACATGGGAACTTACTAGGTAACAGTATTTCAAATGAGGAATAAATCGGTTTGCATTACCTTAGTTCTAGACTATTTGTTGGCTTTGTATTAGGTTTCTTGATCTTTGACTCAATCCCATTAGTCATGCTAGTTATTTTTGCATTATTGAATTGCCAAAGCAAATCGGCATTACAAGAAGCACTGGTGACAGCCTCCTCATCCAAATCATCATTATTAGCAATGTCATAACAATTGTTTGCCATGAACATGTTATATGATTGATCTGTGAATAGCTTTGAAGAATCTAAAATAAGTTTTCGGTAGAAAGCATCAGGCAAGTTCCTATTCTCTGTTTCCCAACATCCTAAAGGGTTTCGAACTCTAGGTACAGCTGATTATTACTCAAAAAGTGCTATTTTATAGCTTGTAATTAACTCTTTTAAACACTTTTGAATAGTAGTTATTACCTTTTAACTCAATTGGCATGTTAAGGACCCTTGCAATTGTTTCTAATCAAATTGTGTTAAGTTTTGGTGTTGTTGATAGCTTTTTGATCACCAAAGCAAGCCAAGAATGAAGGAGATCTTTGTATAGTTACATGAAGAATCCAAGCTTTGGAGCTTTGTAGTCCTTTGCCAAAGCCAATCAAGAATGCAAGGAGAAAAAACAGAGGAATCTAACATGAAGGAATCCAAGAGGACAGCAGGTATAAGGCATATTTTGATTACTTCTTGGAGTTCATTTTATGCATACTATATGTCGTTTTGAAGCTCAGGAATTCAGGAGTCCAATGTTTCAAACGATGTGCAAATTGGAGCTGAAACGAAGAAATTATGGCCATTGGAAGAAAACCGCACCAAATTGAGCGAAAATTTCACAGCTGCAAAATCAGCTTGCGAAACCACCTGCAAGCACACGTGTGCCACTTCGCAATTCAAATTCCATTTTCGCATCGTGTGAATCATCTTGCGAAATGGACACTTTCAACTTGCGAAATCCACTTATGCAATCTTAGATATTTGTGACCGACTCAGTTAGATTTTTGCTCAAGATATTTTGTGTAAATTTCTATTTTCTCCTTGGACATTTCTTAGAAAATATCTTCTATATATATCTCTGATATCATGTAAAGAAGAAATAGAATCCGATGAGAGGAGGATCATAGTAAGAAATATATCTATAGAGCACTTGCTCTACTTTTCATATATATTTTTGTTTTCTCGTTATTTTTATTCCTAGCAAATCAAACTCTGAGGATGTTTCCTCAGCGGATGAATGGCTAGGCTTTTTGTCTCTTAGAGTGAAGAAAGCTGAGTAAGTTTCCAAATGCAAAAATTAGAAGTTTTGTTGTTTCAATTTTTAATGAAGAGAAAGTGTGACCCCTTAATGGTTTTTATGTTTGTAGTTAACTTAAAACGCCTTAAAATCACCTGAGCCAACACTTGGTAAGGCAAGTGGTCTCCATCCATTGAGATACACTAGTTTATCTCTTGCGAGCCTTTGGAAGGTAGGTAGGATTTTTTAGAATAGCCAACACTTGGTAAGCTTTTGGACTCTAAGGAGACATCCATTAGTTATCTCTTGCGAGCTTTTGACTGGTAATCCAAGGTTAAGGATCACCTTGAATGGCCAATACTAGGTGAGAGGTATGAACCATTGCAAGATGATTCAATGACAGGGAATTAGTGGTTGAACTCATTAAGGGGAAGCGTATGTACCACACCAATTCGGGAAATAACTGTATGTTAAATCCCCAATGCGAGGAAAAGATTCAAGAGATCGGAACTTCCTTTTTGTATAAGTAACCAGAGCCTAGTGATCTGAAACTCCAAGAAACACTTTTCTTTGTAATTAAAATGAGTTACTATTTTTAGTTAGCTTAAAACCAACCTTTTCAAACATCTTTATGTTTTCTTTTAAAACTAACCTTGAAATGAAAAAGCACCAATTCAGCTTTGAATTAATATCAATTGTGGAGTGAAAACCCATCCCAGTGAACGATCCTAGAGCCATTATGCTATGCTAGTTAAGGCTATCCTAGTACATGGTGAAATAGGTTATAAATTTTGTTGATTACTCCCATCTGAGGACCGAAATCAAGGTACACCAATTGATTGAGCACCAATCAACAAGACATACACTAACTGGGCACGAAATCAACAACATCTTGCTTATTCACCATAACCTTATATACTTACTGACCATAGCCCATGTCTTTGTCGTTCTCCACATAATTTTGCATAGAACTATTGACTGGAGGCCAAGGAGGTGAGTTCCCTAATAATTCCTCAAGATCAAAGCTTTGGTTCTTTTGCCTCATCATGGAATTGCTACGTGCCTACATAATCAAAACATCAAACTTGAATTCTGGTTTCACAAAGACTTGGATGCATAATAATTAGTCAACTAAAATGAAACCATTATTTGACGTCTATCTAGACCACATCTATGTGGAACCTAATCATACATGAACTAGAAATTACTTTTTATGAAAATTTCCAATGAATGTGATATAATACATAGTTTATGATCATCTTCAAACTTAGGCATGGTGTGTCATGATTATCAAGAAATAAAGGTTCCCTCACCATCAGCAATTTGCTATCATTCAAGTTTAAATACACTTATGTTATTATTCAAAGCCAAATATCAATGATTGGGGTCAAGAAAGAGGAATATCCCATCATGATTAAATAAAATATTTACCTCAATGTTGCCTACATCCCATATTGGTTGCCTCCAGCTATTTTAATCATCTAACATATCTTCAGCCTGCTTGTTAGAATGAAAAGATGATAAATCACTGGCTTTTGTTCTGTATCTTTCAGAGTTGTTGGAAAATGAATGTTGCATGTCCTCTGGTTCTCGCTCTTTCCTTGCCAGAGCTGCCTTAAGACTAGCAATCTGAAATAATAGTTCAAAGTTTTCAGAAGAATAAATAAGAATTGAGAAGAATGATAAATAATGAGAGCATTCAGAACCTGTTCTTTCAGCTCTTTCACATCTGCACTATCCTTGTTTACACGAGCAGCACCAAGTTCTACCGTGGCAAATTGCTCTGCAAATTTAACTGTGCTAATTGTTTCTCCAACAGCATCCGGTTCAGGGCTAATGTGAACAAACATTAGTGTCTTGGCTTGCCCTCCTAAATAGAATCACAATCCAAAAGCCATATTATAATTTAAAAAATAAAATTAAACAAAACAGAATCAAATATGAAGTTCCTACTCTGAAAATGCATTAGTTTATTCTTGCTAAGTGAGTCTTGAAGAAGTTTTATTAGTTTACTATTCTTGTAAGGGACATGTGGATTCTTCTGGGCAAGGGAAGAGATGACATCCCCTAGAGTAGAGAGAGATCTGTTAATATGTTGTGCCTTCTTTAGTCTATCTCCAGTGACCGCAGATTTGTCTACTCTCTCATTGCCGGCCAGATCAACAAGATGCATACAGCCACGAAGAATAGTTCCTGACATCAAGTCTTTTCCCTGAACATGAACAGTCAAGCAAGTGCAAGTTGATTGAAAATAAAGTGTGCAAACCAATAGAGATTACTAAAAGAGTATTCATAGAGAAATATAGAAAGGAATATGATCATACCTGTGAGAGCGACTACTATGGTTTCATATGTTGACAAGTGGCAAAGAACCAAGGTTTTAATTTCTATGCAATTTTGAAAATTGATTCTAATAATATTTAATTCTCCATGTTTACTTACAATGCAATGACAGTCAACCTAAGTCAAAAAACATTCATACTCCTACTAATCCCATAATCCCAGTGTTCATTTTTGGATGTGGCACCATAAAAAAAACATTTAAAGAACTACGTTTATCCACCATAAATTACATGCAAATGTGCTAACTTTGTATAGTCTCATCATAAATTACAATCCCCATTTATCCCTCCAAACACGCTGTCGGTATGCATTCTGTGGTGAAAACAACAAACTCCTCATAATCTTCAAACTATAATGTTTCAATTTTCCCTGCATTCATTCAAGTTTATAGCAACAAATCAGCAAATTAATTAATTAGGCTTTTCTAACTATTTTAACATTAATGAGATGGTCATAGATAATTCCTCCTACGTACCACATCGATTGATTTGGAGAACCTACCCATTGACCACAACTCCATGAATTTCATTACAAACACTCTGCAATCATGCCTACGTCAATATCATTACCAAAACGTTATTAAGTGTGGAATTATAAATAAAAGAGGAACTTAAAATAAGTTGTAATCCATTTTAACATCATCCCGGACTGCAAGTTCAACACTCACTCATTAGGTTAGATAGGTACATCAGGTGTTAGGAAATTGAATGTCCTCAAATCATAAGGTGATACCTCTTTTTTGTGTGCAGCCAACCATAGGACAACCTTACCCTGAAACATTTATTAATGCAACAATTGAAATTTTCATGGGAAGACATACCTAACAAATTATTAGTTGTTACTTGTTACTTTACCAGATTTTGTTGTATTCCACTCAAAGTTGTCTTCTTTCTACCAGGACAAGAATCTAGCAGTTGGATTCTCTTGTTTGATAGGTCATATACGTAGAGTGTCCAATGGTTCTTTATGAGAATAGGTAAGAATACCTGCACCAATAAACTACCATTAAACATACATCTAAATATTATACCTTCATGAAATAAAAAAACAATTCCAAGCATTAAACACAGGAATCCACCTTGTTAACATTCACATATGGAATATCCATCTAATACACATGTGGTTCAAATCGTCCTATAACCGCCTCCCTCACTAAGTGTTTTGCCTAGGAGTGGATTACCATTTCTTATATATCAAATAGGGGATAGCATCAGGTTTGTCATTGTAGGTAATGCTTGGTTCAAGACATAAAATAAAGTTAAGCAATGATTTAATAGATCAGTCATCATTACAGCTATGTAGGGGGATAGAAACAGTTTCGTCTTCGGTTCATGTTCATACTGCAATAATCTACAGTAGGCATCGACGACCTGATTTCGTAGATCATAAAAGTGTAAGCAACTAATTATATCATAACCACACTTTAATTTTCAAACTTAAAATAATGCATAAAGAGGGATAAGAAATCATATGCACGTCGTTCCCTATCCAGCCATTCCCTTCGAAGCAGCCTAAATTACCTCTGGTTAGGATAGTGTCATGCATAGACACTAGTTCCTCACTATTACAAACACATACAATTTAGTTTTTGTGCTATCATACAATGAGAGGAGTGTCTCTAAAGTATGTTACCTAGCATCCAAATCCTCTCCAAATACCAGTGCAGTTACTTGTTTTAGGTCCATTCTGATGGCAGATTGTTTGGTTTGTGGTTAGGATATGTATAGCGACAATAGGTTTGGAGCCATTTGATGCACTCAGCGTCTGCAGACGTTCCTATTTGTGGGGACAACATCACCTTCTGGTTGTTCTTCACCATCTACAATACAAGATTTAGAACTAGTCAGCAAAGGTATACATTATGATTAGGTACTTGTGTTGTTTACCATATGGGTGTTTGCATAAATTTTATCACTTACCAGTTACTGCATTACTGGGTACACTAGGCTGCAACTCATACTCAGGGGCGACAATGCGATCTAGTGTGTATATCACATGGTCTGCACCATGCGAAGCCATGTCCTCATCACCAGGAAATGCATGGTCGTCGGCTGTGGAAGTGTTGGATGGTGCATAGCCAGAGTGACCACCAACATCTGAATTTACCTCACTATGTCTTCGAGCCCCTAACTTATGCATAAGGCCATGCATTATTCTCAGTTGCTGCTGAATGCCCCGTTGATATTGGTCGATTGCTCGTTCCGCATCATGATATTGATGCCATATTTCTTATCACATGATATTGATGTTAATCTTTGAGCACAAAATGTCACAACAACATATTTCTTTGTAATTAAGAAGTAAAAATAAATTACAATGACAATGAAATGAACATTTATTAATTTTTTAAAAAATTAACAGCTTACATCACTATTTTCAGCATCAACATTTGTGTCATGGTCCACATTAGTCTTTGCCTCCATAGTTCTCTCTACGGTTGGAGATCTCTAGGACGCCTATAATTAGCACTGAAGATTAGTACTTAAATAATGAGTGTTATGCTGGTAATGACAATATATTTATGCATGCATCACTTACAAAATCAACCTCAGCATGTCCGAATGCTCCAAACTCCTTTATCTCAGCGGTTACTCGCCACTTAATCAAATCATCAGCCCATGCCAATGTTGGAGGCACTGTAATGGGGACTTGGACTGAAGGAATTTGAAATTTAATGACATAATGCAGCTACATAATAAATACAAACATCAGCAGGCAAATGTTATTTAGTTGTGCAATAAAATTATATAAAAAAATGGAAGGTAAATACTGAATAAGTTCTCTACCTATAGAAATAAAATGCAGCCATGTAACCAAGAGGTGTTAGACTGTTGCTATCGCCTAATTCCCTCAACCAGTTGGTCAAGCACAAACTGGGCCCAATTAACGTCATTTCAGAATCCATCCTCATGGATGGTATGCCACAAGTTACAGCAACCATTTAGCCTAGACATGGGGGCCAACAATGTGGCACATGCGTAGTAAATGAATGCTCTATGGAACCCCTCCCCCACTGGTAAGTTGAGGAGTTTCTCCTCGCATGCCCGAATAGTTCCAAATGGATGCTCTGATGATGTAGAGGTCACCTGCAGAATCCGTCCTTATGTTGGAAGGCTGAAAATGAGGCCAACATCGGTGGTTGTAACAGGATAGTGTTTCTGGGATGAGAACCTAAATCCAACATTGAAATGTTGGATTAGAAAGATACAGATGTTGTGGCGCACCTCCATGCAGTTTAAGTTCAATAGACCTCCAAATTGGAGGTCTCTTATGGCTTGTATTTTTTCCTCTGGTAAACGGTTGCAGATTTTCTTAAATCTTGCAGCTGAGCATCATGTAAACATTGATGGGCCCTGCATGCAATGTTTGATAACATGGCCATGTTTGCAGTTGGTAATGCAAAAAATAAGTTAAAAAGTAAAGATGTCATTTCTAATAGTTACAAAATGAAGTAGCACCAAATGGATGATTAAGGAGAGTAGAGTAAGGAGAGATAGGGGGAGAGAAAAGAGAGAGAGGAAAGCAGTAGTATCATCAGTATCATCAGAGCCATTAGTTTTATCCATGCACAGAAGATTCTGCAACCGATGGACCCTACAAAAATACATAGTGTCAGGAATACCAATCCTAGTTGATGATGACTGCAAATAAATGAGGATGAGTGCAAGAAACAAGTCTCTTTTCACAGTATCATAGTGGCAAGAGCATGAACATCAAGCTCTTATCTTCAAATACATAGTGTCAGGAGTACCAATCCCAGCTGATCTCATCTGCACTATCAAAAGAAGCTTGGACTCTTCATTATCTTCAAGGCTATTTCCTCAACAACCCAGTAAGCATGGAAAGACATTTTCATTTTCATGGTTTTTTAGTGTTTTTTTTTTCTTGGTGGGTACTTGTAGACACTGATGTTTTTGGTGAATAATGGTCTGGGAACTCTGGGTTTTGTGCATGTGTTTGCATAAGAACTGATAAAATAAGTTTTTATCATCAATGACCTCAGATTTTTTGGTATTCAGTTTGTTCTAAGAATGGAAAATGGTATTCCATCATATTCTAGAGGACGGGAAAATCACTAGGTCAGAGGTAATTGCTCCCAAACCAAAATTTTCAACAAACATGGAGAGGGTAATCATGGTAACCCTTCCCAGTGAAAAATCAATAGAGATGAACAAAGACTTGTCTGTTTGTATTTAGAAATAATATACAACAAGGTAAGACATGAGATGGGATTGGGTGCTATTAACAGTGAGATATCCTGTAAAAGGGAGGATTGTCAATTTATGAATAATCCTATATAGAATAGACAATAACAATACAACTGTATAGAATAGACTATAAAAGTAAAAAAATAAATCTGGGAATATTACATGATATATAACAGAAGGAAATCAAGTCAATTTATGGAAATAAATTGACTAATTCTATTAGAGAAAGAAACCATCAACAAATCAATGAATAATCCTATTTAATTCCCATTTAGATTGTAAGATAACTTGATAGAACCAAAATCCTTGGTAATGAATTTGTGATCTTCAACAACAACGAACAAATGGAGTAAATAGAAAATGCTATGGAAAAGCAGATTTCTTTCATTGCCTTAACATGGTTACAATAAAATGCTTGAGAAGATGGAAATAAAAGCTCACTAACTCAAAGGCCTTTTCTTCATATTCCCTCGCACACACTGGGTTTTATGTCATGAATCATCTTTGCAATAATTGTATTCCCCCAAGTGTTTTCCACTATACCTAACAACATGCTAGCTACTAAGGGCCTTGCACTCATGGATGTGAGCAAGGGAAAAAACTCAAAGAGATCTCTTTGTTTTCCTTGTTCTTTTCATTCTTCTGGCTATTTAAAAGGGGTCTAACCTGCTCCTTTTGATACTTCTGACAGGCATAAAATCTAGAGAAACGACTAGAGCAAGCACTTTGCTATTGCCATTGAACATGGACAAGGTTTGGAATCCAAGTTTCTGTTGAGAGTATTCCCATCTGGTAATTACTATCATTCAAGAATTGTACACTATCTTTTGATACCATGAATCATGTGTTCGGCCGAAGTTCATTCATACCTAAGTTGTTAGCTGAGCGAGGATCCATGGGAAAATAAATGAAAACTAGGACTCTTAATCTAAACTTGTGAAAGTTTTAAGACCTGAATCTGATTCACTCGGCATAATAATTGATTCATGCCTAATTGGTGTCTCAGCTGATTCATGTCCAGCTGGTGCTCCTTGATTGAGGGATTAATCAACAAAATTTATAACCTATTACACCATATACTAGGGTAGCAAAGACAAAGCTACTATAGCATAGTGGCTCTAGGATCGTTCACTGGGATGGGTTTTCACTTCACAAATGATATTATTTCAAAGATGAATTGGTGCCTTTTCAATTCAAGGTTAGCTTTAAAAGAAAACATAAAGATGTTTGAATGAAAAAGGATTGGTTTTAAACTAACCAAAAATAGTAACTGATTTTTCTTACAAAGAAAAGTGTTTCTTGGAGTTTAGATCACTAGGCTCAGATTCCTCATACAAAAAGGGAGTTCCGGTCACTTGTTTCTTTTCCTCGCATTAGAGAATTAACATATAGTTCCTTCTCCAACCGGTGTTGTACAGATGCTTCCCATTAATGGGTTCAAACACTAAATCCCTCTCACTGATGCAACTTGCAATGGCTCGTGCCTCTCACCTAGCACTTGCCATTCAAGGTGATCTTTAACCTTGGATTTCCCTTCACAAGCTCGCAAGAGATAACTAATGGATGTCTCCTTGGAGTCCAAAAGCTTACCAAGTGTTGGCTATTCTAGAAAATCCTACCTTCAAACCACCTCCCAAAGGCTCGCAAGGGGTAAACTAGTGAATCTCCATGGATGGAGATCACTTGCCTTACCAAGTGTTGGCCCAGGTGATTTAAAGGTGTTTTAAGTTAACTAAAAAGATAAAAACCATCAACGGGTCACACTTTCTCTTCATTAAAAACTAAAACAACAAAACTTCCAATTCATGCATGTGGAAACTTACCCGGTTACCTTAGCTCCAAGAGACAAAGAGTCTAGCCTCTCATCCTCTGAGAAAACATCTCAGAGAATGTTTGGCTAGCAAGAAAATGAAAATGAAAGAGAAAATAAGAATATATAGAAGAAATAGAGCAAGTGCTCTGTTCGTCGCTTACATATATCTATATATGATGGATTATATTCGAACCACCCTCCCGAGAGTCACCCCTGAGAGTTTATATAGGAAGGTAATTTACCCTTCCTTGGATACTTCCTAGCTAAGGAATTACATGAGTGGCTGAATACAAGGAGAAAATGGAAATTTAGACACAAAAATATCAGAAGAAAATATCTAAAAGAGTCGGTGCACAACAATCAGGAAGCTTCAGGACCGTTTCGCAGGTGAAAATGAGGTCTGCGAGATTTTGCAGATGTACAAAAAGGGCTGCGAAATTTCTTCATAGCATCCAGCTGACTTCGCACTGCTGCAAATTAGACTTCCATCTTGTGGTGTTTGGCTTCCATCGCGGCGTGAAGCTTCAGGGGAAGACCATAGCACTGTGCAAAATGGTTGCGAAATGATTTCGCAACCAAAGAGTGATTTTGCAACCATGCAAAATTCTTCCTTCAGCTTGAAGCAGTTGTCTTCCAATGGCTGTAACTTCCTCATTTCAACTCCGAATTGCACACGGTTTGAAGCATTGGATTGTTGACTTCCTAAGCTTTCAAATGACATATAGCATGCAAAAATTGGACATCAGGAAGTGCTCCAAAAGTGGCTGCAGTGACTGTCATCAAGAGTGCTCCATGGCTGGCTTCTCTTTGCTTCCCCTTTGCATTCCAGACTCGTTTATGGCAAAAGTGCTTCAAGGCTTTGATTCTTCATTCCTCTAAGCTTCCCATTGCTTGCCAAGGATTCCATAAAACTCTCCTCAATCTCATAATGCTTTGGTGATCAAAAAACTATCAAAACACCAAAACTTAACACAATTTGATTAGAATTGATTGCAAGGAGCCTTAACATGCTAATTGGGTTAAAAGGCACTAACTACTACTCAAAAGTGTTTAAAAGGACTAATTAGAAGCTATCAAATAGCACTTTTTGAGTAGTAATCAATAATCTAAAATTTGTAGAATAGAGGAACTGGTCATTTCAAATTAGGTACTGATACAATATGAAATGCTACTACATAATTTTTTGTAGAATAGTAAACAAAGAGTATCTTTGTCCTTGAAAACAAGAATAAAGAAGGTGAATCCATGAGTCTTGGAGAATTATATGAATGAAGAGGAGTTTGGAAACCTTAAACTCCAACTGGTAGATGGCCAATAAAATAAGAACATCAACTATGGTAAGAAACATCAAACATAGTTTCAAGTAGAGGTTATGACACTGCTTGTTGCACTTGAAACTTCATCAGCAGTTCTCCTTCATTACCACTGCAGCTTAACTAGCATTAAGTTATGTTTTATGCAATGAATCAGTCTTAAAACCAAAACATAGTTCACAACATACACTTATAATATCCTACTTAATTACAAGTTTTCTATTTGCTTAAGAAATCAAAATTTTAATATCAAGCAGGACTCAACTAGAGTTTCAACAGCTTGGCTGCATACCCATTTACAGATGCCAAATTATCAGATATTTGAGAATATTCTGAGGCTTTAATTTCAAGACTTAAACTTCAAGAATTACAAAAATATTTAGAGAGAGAGAGAACTTAATTATTTGGACAATCTTTACAACAACAATAATAATCATCATCATCATGAAGATTGATGTTTCAGTTCTAATGTTTCAGTCAGTTCATGCACCAAATCTTGTTTCAGTTTCACATGGAGTCGACCTACTCATCCACATTCACATTTGCTTGAGCAGGATATTGGTCCAACGCATTAACATACTACCCTAAAAGGAGAATTTCTACCTTATCGCCCTGGAATCCCAATTATTTAATTGAATTTTTTTTAGAAACAAGTCAAGAAAACTTCTGCAAGGGATTACAATCATATGTGCCAGATTTTCACGGAGATCACCATTTCATCTCTTTTAAAGGCTGGATATATAGTTGAGAGAATTAGAGTGCATGGAAATGTTTTTTCTCGAAGTGTAATTAAATAAAAAGTTTTCCTTTCTCATAGATTAAAAACATAAAATATGAAATTTTTGATAAAATGGAAACCACTATTTGGGGTAGGTAAGAATAGCTTAGAGATTGTATGCAATAAAAATCATGAAGTTAGCTCAAAACGGGAATGAAATTTTCATTCCATTCTAGAGTATTAAGTGCAACCAAATATTGAAATGAATCTTTATTAAGATTTTCTGGATACCATTCCATTCTCAGCAAAAGAATAGTCTTATTAATTCTAAAGTAAGTGTTAAGTACCTAGAGGAGAACAAAAATAAATAAAATAAAATAAATTTAGAAAATAAATTGTAAACATTTATTTATCTTCTTTTCCCTGATTTTCTTAGCAATCAAAGAAGAAAACAATTTTATAAAGTAAGAAACAAAAAATATGAAATTAATAAAATTGAAAACATTATTTAGAGGTGGAATGAGAAAAACTTAGAGATGTTGATGAAATAAAAATAATGAATTAAATTAACATCAAATTGGAATGAAAGGCTCATTGCAGTTCAACCTATTAAAGTGCAACCAAGATTAGAATGAATCTTCATTACCATTCTATCACTAGGAAACAAACACAATATGAATTGAATGCCTCAAGCAACATTAACTATCCATTACTTTGATTTCCAGAAACTAGAAATCCGAGATTCACCCATGAAAGTGTAAGAAGTGATCTGAAGTAAATAGAAATCTTTAGTGCCAGTTAGAAGGTGAGGCTACTAGATTAGCAGTAATCTTTATATCTGAGCAACTCTTCACAGTGAACAGAAGTTGAGCGTAAAAAATAACTCTTTCTCTGTATAGAAAATAAATCAAATTTCATTTTTTTCACTCAAATAAGCCAAACAAAGGCCAAAGAGGAAAATAAGCACAATCAAATTTCATTTATTTGGAGATTAAAAATTTAGGGAAAAAGACTCACTTCCTAAGGTTATTTATCATTAGTCTCTAACATGCAATTCTGACTCGAGTATGCCAAGGAGTTCGATAAGCGAGTTGGTTGTTCATCAACAATCTAGTTGTTGAGTCAACTCCTAAGGTTTTATGCCTTTGGAATAAGAGTTCAATGGTCATCACTAGCAATGTCTCTCAACATTGAGGGTTGAGAAGAGTGAATAGAAGAAAAATGTCAAACAATTAGTAAGAAAACAAAATCACAAGTCATTTGAAGATTCTCACCAGTGGGTTATCAACAGTTTGAAGTAAGGAAGTGGCTCTTAGTGGGTTCTTGGTAGTCCGAAGTGAGTGGCAGAGGTAGCGGTTATATAGTAGCTCTATTGAGCCATTTATAATAGCAGCTTATTTCTTCTCCTAACTATAAGAGCTCTTATAGCAACAACCTATTTCTTCCCTTAGTTATAAGACCTTTTATAGCAGTAGTTATTCCTTCCCCTAGCAATAATGTTGCTTTGGTTGTGGATTTTGCCCAATTAAAACTAAGTCATTATATCTTACATTTCTTGTAGTGTAATATAGATCATTTATATATAGATCTAGGAATTAGATAAGTAAATCCTTGTGGAGACCACCTAACTGCTATTCATGTTCACTAGTTCTTTTTTAGTAAATTCACTTTTTATTTTGAGTGCCAAGGACTATGATCAGTTAAAAATCAAAGTAAAACCTGAAATTGAAGTGTAAAATTGATTTTTCAAACAGATTTCAAAATTAAACCTTGAGCAAAGAGTTGTAATTGGAAATAGTCATCAAAACATTTGAAATTATCTTCTAATTATTGTGATAATTTCACTCAAAAACAAACCAAAACCAAAAATTGGCATATTGCATGTGTCTTCTAAAGGAGGACAACTTGTCCTCATAATCTTGCTTTAAAAATGGGTTGAATACCGGTGTAACAAAAAGCTAATCAAGGGATACTTAGATTGTTTCATAATAAGACATCATAGCAACTTAAAAGTCAAACAATTGTTTTCTTAGATGTTGTTTGATTGTTTAACAAACCATAAGAAAGTTGAAAAAAATATAGTTTTGTTTTTTTTTTTTTTACTCTTTTCTTTGTGTCAAGTTGTAATTTGGTAAAGCATTACACTAGGTAAGGAGGTTCATTGTGACTTAAAACTTTTCTAGGTTTTATAAAATATGGTTTGAGGTGACACAACCAAACTTACTTTGAGTATATCCATTAGCATTAATCCCATCCCCATCACCATTCCTACCACAACCCCTCTCTTTATCCCTTCCTCTACCCTCATCCTTCTTCCTAGACGACACGGTTTTTGCCCATCCCTGCAGCTGTATAGCAAAGACCATTAGATCCTTAAAGCATAATTTTATATGGTGTTAGTGATCCACATTTTCCATATTACCAAATTGTACACAAATATTACCCGACAACTTACAAAGTTGATAAAATAATATTGAATAAATAAATGTTGAATTGTTAAAATATTATATTAGAGAACTTTCCAACATAACTAATACATGGTAACTATAACAAGGGAGATGAGGAAATCACTTAAATTTCATGCATAATATATGTATACTAACTTAAAATGTATCTGAAAATGAAATTTTCAGAAAATGATTTCAGATTATATATAAACAAAGGAGTCATTTGTTCACACCAATTCAAATATGTAAAATATCATAAGATGAAATTTTATCCATTTTGATACCAACATGCAATCTGGTTTATGTTCTCAAAATACATTAAAATTGCATGACTATAGATTATAAGTTCTTGTGGCACTCTACCAGAGAAGCCAAAACCTCTCAATAGTATGTTGGCAACGAAAAATGCAAAAAACAACAAAGATAAGCAAGCATGATGTACCAGACCGAGATTGGGAGTGAACTGGGAGTAGAACCAACCATTATTAATATTATAACTACATTATTGGGCATAGAAAAGTAGAATGTTATGCACAACTGATCGCTCGGATTTTGTCGTTTATTGGATCAAAACAAAATTTATAACCTAATTCACTATTCTATAGCAATTTGTACCCGATCAAAAAGTGGTTTTAGTACAAACTACCGTAGTATAGTGGTATTTAGGTATCGTCCACAAGGATGGATTATTCTCGGTAATTAAGGCTTGAATGAGATGATAAGAAACGATGGTGATCAAGTGAAATTCACTTGAAATTGCATGATAAAATCTCAAGATAGCAATGTACTCAAATTGAATTGAAAATGAAGTGTAAAAGAGAAGAAAATTAATAAGATGTGAGATTCTCGGAGTTAGGATTTTCTAGAGAGCAATTTCCATGGTGAATAAGTGTTGAGATCTAATTTTCATCAAGTTAGATTGAAAACCTAAATTTTCATCTAAACCGATTTTTGATTTAGCTTTAGATCTAGATCTAATTTCTCTTCAAATTAGGTAATCTAATCCAAGAGATCAATTTGAATCATAAATTCAATTCATCTTAAACTATCTTCCAATGATTCACACAATGCAACTATTCAATTTCATCAAATCCAGCATTAAGAATTTGATGAATCTACCTAGCTTGTATTGCAGTAATCATCCAAGACAATTTGAAGAGAAAAATCCCCAAATTTCGATTAATCAATCAATTGGATCTAATTACCTTTACAATTCAGGCTCAATTCTCTAATTCACCATAGATCTTGCCTCTAGATCCTCCCTCCTCCGAGAAAAATGAGATTTAGCCACTCATGCTTGGGGATTTGATCTCACAAGACATGTTTGGCTACCGAGAAAATAAGAGAAACTGAAGGAAAATGGAGAATTATATAGAGAGAAGAAGAATGAAAAGTTCTACAATTAGAAATTATAGCAAAAAGTTCTCAAATGAGTCAATCCCGTTTCTATTTATAGGCCAAGGTAAAAAGGACACTTGGCAACATTTTAGAAGTCTTCTGGATGCTTCTTCATCAAGGAATTTGGAGAAAATGCATTTTCGCACGAGCCCCTAGCAATCTCGCATGATGGTGCAAAATGGAAAATCCAACAGCTTCAATTTCGTCCTTCTGGAGCGTTTCGCATGACTGTGCGAAAATTTCGCATAGTCATGCGAAATCACTTTCTCAAAATTTCCTTTTGTGCCGCAGCCACCTCCTTTTTGTTTCATTTCGCATGACTGTGCGAAAATTTTGCATGGTCATGTGAAATTGAAAATCATGCTATTCCGGCTCCTCTTTACAATTTCTCTCATTTCTTCATGTTAATCCATCTCCACCACTTTCATTTAAGCTCCAAAGCTTGGTCAAAGTTCATTTCCTCTTCCTCTTTATCCACATATGTACCCTCCTCCATTTCATTTTCCATTTGTCACTCCATGCTTCAAAAAATCACCTTAGAATATCTCCAAAACTCAACAAAAAACCATTAGTACCTCTTGTAAGGGTAGCAATGTATTATTTGGACATATTAGGCATAATTACTACTCAAAAGGTGTGAAACTCATGAAAGTTAGTATCTAAAATGTGTGGTTTTTGAGTAGTAATCAACAACTAAATTGACCAAGTGAATAACTAGACAACAAGTATAGTACAATACTATGAAAGTTCAGCTAAGTGACATGAAAATGCACGCATCCAATGATGTGAGTAGGACATACTTAAAATAGGGAAGTGAAAGTATACATCAAGTTAAAGGATACCACATTGAAAGTGCAATTTCAAATTAAATCAGTAATTAAAGCAACTCCAAATAATGAAAATTAAAAAGTAGTGCATCGTGTCTATAATAAGGACAATACATAACATCCAAAAGCAACAACCCCATGACCATAAAGCAAAGAATGGAACAATGAAGGATCGTCCACAAAATGAAAACTTTACAAGCAAAGAAATGAACATGTCACGGCAATGGATTATTACATTTAGACCAATTGTGGCCTATGTCATTGCATCGAGAGCAATGAATAGCTCTCTTATGGCTAAATTGTGACTTAATACACCTTTGCCGGGATCTTCCTGGAGAACATCTCACTTGCGGGGATTGGAGACTAGGAAATACATTGCCTCAGCCATCTTGCAAAGTCCCAGCCTCACAAACTTTAGGCATGTTGTGTGTTGGTAATGGTTGAAACTGACCCAAGTAAATCAAATGTTGGGTGGAGACTTTAAAACATGGGTTGATATAATCATACACATCGTGTCTCGATGTGCTGATCACAGCACATGCATGTGGACATGGCAGCCCGGACATTTGCCATGTTAGACACGTACACTTGTGTTGCTGCATATCCACAACCAAATAAACCTATCTAGTAAAAACCTTGAACGTCCCACCCAAATAAGGCATCATAGTAATCGGAGCAGACCTCATGATATTTGACATTAGCTTTTCCTCTGTTTTTGGTCCAACCACGCTCTTCCACTTATCTGTACCACGCATATGGGTGTCCAACATGGCTACAAGCTTATCCATGTGCATCAACAACAACATATAAATTGTTTGGTGTCGTTTCTCTCTTAACCACGTATTGAAGGACTCTGCAATATTAGTTGTCATTTTATCCCAACGTTTTTTAAGGAACTTTGACATCGCCCAATGCTCCGGACTATTCTCTGCAACCCACCTTGCTAGGTCAGCATTAAAAAGCACAAGTTTTTCAAACGCCTCATTGTAGTCTATATCCAATCGAGCATAAGCAATGTTGTCTAAAAGCAACAAAACATCTTATTTCCCTTTCTTTCCCCTAATGTTTTGCCTATTAAAGAAGCTAGAAAAGTTCTCTTTCATATGTTGATAACAATAGGCATGATTTTCTACCCCAAATAACTCTAAAACACTACACAATATCCCTTGATGTCTATCTGATATAATAATTACTTCTTGACCATCTAAGTTCCCCTTCAATTTCTCCAAGAACCGATACCAGTCCTCATAATTTTCTGAACCAACCACACCCAGGGCTAGAGGGAACATTCCATCATCTGCATCATATGCAATGGCAAACAAAAGAGCTCTTTTGTATGGACCACTTAGGTGGCAAGAATCAATAGCCAATACCGGTCGACACCCCATGGTGAACCCTTGAATTGAAAATGCATGGGCAATGAACAATTGCTTGAAGTGACCTTCATGAGAAGTGTACTCGACAATAGTTTCGGGGTTAATGTCCCTTAGCCTATGGCATAACCAAGGGCAAAACGCATAGGACGCACATGGAGATCCATATAAGCACTCTTTTGCCTTCTCTTTAAGATGCCATGCTTAGTTATAAGTCAATTGAACGCTATGATCACGTTCAAAATCCTTGCAAATTTGTCGGGGAAGGTATTTTGGAGTTGTTCTAAACACATCTTCAACAACAACAGCACCTCTCTTTGAAGAAACCCTCACCTTAGATGAACACTCATCTTGAGTTATATTTGGTAAGTATAAACTCGTAATATTTCATTTCCTTCAACAGCATGAGTTGTTATCTTCCAAGGACAACCGTCAACCGAACACTTTACGGACATATGAGTAGTTGAATTTTTCTTGTACTTGTATTGAAACCTTCCAACTAATGACATTTGGTTTATTGCATTCCGAAACTCATCTGCATTTTTAAATGTATGTCCGAAACCTAATATTGCCTCACGTAACCGATTTAATTCTAAAGGGGTGTACTCATTATCTGCACAACGCGATGCAAAACCTCTTGATAACATCATAGTATTAGGACTTGCATCGCATGATACATTAGACGAAGGAAACGTAGGAGGTGGACCTTTGCATTTACATTCATAACCAAAATTAGACTACATAATGCGTAAAATTGATATTCAAAAAATTTTAAATAGACATCCCAGTGAAAGCGCATTACTCAAATGCCAACTGTGTATTCGGTATATTTGCCTTAATGGCTTCCACACCGGGTGACTCGACTATGTACACATTTGCAGAGTCATCACTGTGGGAAACCACGTTATCCAAGTCATCCTCATCTTCTAAATCATAGATGACTTTGGGGTTAAACTTGAGGGTGTAGGGCATCCTCCTCACATGAAGGGAAATGTCGAATTTTTCTAAGACTTTGTGAGTGAATTCTTCAAATGTCATTCCTTTATAAATGTGAATACCTTTGCTTCTTCCACCAACATACTCCCAAAGGCCATCATTTTTTTGGACAAGTTTGCCCCCACTAAAATATAATAGTATATTCTATTTGTGGCATCCATCAACCTATTGAAATAAAGCACAAATTTATATTGTTGAACAAACAATAATGCATATTCAATGTGATCTTAAAAGTTTTTTCATCTCACAATATACTATGTTCCCATACGAAAAAGTTCTATTTTAAAAAATATATATACAAACAAATGTAAGTTTAGCATGTCTTAAAAATTAATTTCTGTTGCTCCTTTTGATTATTCTAACCATTGTCAATAGTAAGATTATTTTAAGATAGGCACTAATAAACAAACAGTGAGTTGAACTAAGATATGAAGACCCAACTTATCTCTTCTCTTGGAGTGGTAAATACTACCTAACCTAAACAAAACTAAAAATAAAAATAAAAATAAAAAACAAAAATGAGAAATGTAAAACTAAAATGGAAATTAAAAGATTGAAATTAATAGATTAAAAAAAATCATTAAATTAAAAACTAAGAAAGGCTATAAAAGGAAAAAAAAATGAAAGATTACAACTAAAAACTATGTTACTTCTATTCCTACTTCTAAAAACAAATCTTTAACTTATTTTCCCTATCATTCCCCTTTACGTACATATTCATAGTTCACATTTTTATAAGCAAAAACCTCTTTCTCCAACTACTTTAGTGCTACCCAATTTGACACTACTGCTTACCTATGCTAATAATCTAATCGTGTCAGTACTTGGAACTTTAAGATAGAACATCACAACAATATCTAGTAAAGTAGGAGGATTTTGTGTCCGATTCGACATAATACTCCAGAACATATATATATATACACCAAAAACATTGGAATTATGGAACTATAAGACATTCAATAGCAAATAATCCCCCATGTTTTATTAAGCTCTGACCTATAGGTAGAAAACAAATTCTCATTCTCACTCAAACCCTTAGACAATTTTTGTTGGTACTACTATATCAGACATGCCTACAAACTTATTCAAAGGGAATAAAGATATTTAAATATTAATTATAAAGCGTTGCTTTGCAAAATAATATGAAGAGATAATAGCCTAAAAAATGCAACAAATACAGAATTCTCTTCTAAACTATCATATTCTACTTTAGATGATTCATACAAAACCATAAACAATAGTTTAACACGTTTAAGGTTTAAGGATAAAAAAACTAATAGATAAAAAGAGATAAATCTGTTACTTGTGCCTATATCTCAAGCCAAGGCACCATAAGAAAAATTTAGGGAGTCTTTTTAGGTTTTCCATTTCCCCTTTCCATTTTTCCTCTCTCGGTTTTCTAGCAACCAATTAAACAATTATAAATTATTTTCAAGTATATATGACAATTTTTCACAAATATTTTTTTGAATTTAAAATATACAAATTGCATGAAAAAAAATCTAAAAATAAAATACAAAAATAAAATCAGATCGATTAAGCCATGAATCATGAGTTGCAGGTAAAGTGCATTTTCTGTATTCTCAAGGCTTAAAGAAAAAATTATGGTTCAAAATTTTTCCTTCTTTTTCTCATTATTTTCTCAGCATCCGAATAATTATAGCAAACCAAGAAGTCAATTATTGAATAGGAACAATAACTTGAACTCCAGAGATCAAGTTGAACACAGTTTAGAGATTTGGACTAAGAAAATCTAGGCCAAGATTTAGGCAATCTACTAACCTCAAATATGCAACAAGAGTCTGCACCGAGACGAACACACCGAACTGAAATCGAGAAAGAGATTACATCAATGTATTTTGGGTTGAAATCAAATGCTTGGCAAAGACGAAATCAGGAGAAAATGAAATTGGAGAACCTACTCGGCACGAATGGCAACATCAATACAGATCGATGATGGAATAAAAGACACCCAACTGAAATTGAGAGCTTATTCAAATTTTCGAGAGAGACGAGTGCGAGAAAAAATGAAAGAGGCATAGAGATTGAGATTCAAGTGATGGAGAAACTCGGGAGGAAGAGAAGAAAACGACTTCTATGCTTGAAATGCTGAAGAAAGAGCAAAATTAGGGTAAAATTCCAACCCGGACTTTTTTGTTTATTAATTTTTTTTTTTCATAATCAGCAAAGGTTATTTTTGGAATTAATAAAAGTGCATATCCTTCTTTCTAATTTTGACACTTCTTATGGGTTTTCGACTTAAATGGGTTAGTTACATGGACCTTCTCTTAATTTTTGGGCCTAGCCGGGCCCAAAACATAATTCTCCCTATTATTTTTACCAATTAGAAATGCTAAAAAATAATATAAAAAATTACCGAGCATATAATACCGGATTTCTTTTTTAAAAAAAAATTAAAATTTATTATTAAAATAAAACTATTTAAAAAATAAATACAAAATACGAGCTTATCACCCTTTCTTTTATTTTTTTTACATTAAACTCTAAAATGTCATATTTATCTCCAAGGATAAAATGAAAGGCCAACGTAAAGTCCTAGACAACAACCTCATTTCATTTCAGCTTCAAATTTTTCTAGGAAAGAATTTTATTACTCAATCATGGGACATGCCAAGCCTTTCCTTATCAACCAACAAACAAATTTATGTATAAATGGTCTAATAATACAGAAAACAAACAACTCTGAAGAAGCTCCGATAACACTAAAAATATCATTTTCATTCAATAAACACTTAATTTAACATATCAAGATTTCTCAGTTTCTGCAGCTACCTCTTCCTCTTGCAATTTCTTCAGGGACGGAGGTGGTCACACAACAATGCTTTTCTTCCACTGCCAGTCGAGCTTTCTTAACAACCTCTTGTTGATTCCCTCCTCGAGCTCCCCTTCTGGTTTGACAATGAGCATGCGAGCAACCTATTATTGACGAAAAGCTATGAATAAATATGATACCAAAATCAAAGGTTATCGAGGCATAAGTCACATTCAGCAACCCTCACCAAAACACTCATACCCACCAAAATCTCAGAGGATTGGCACCATCACCCAACTTGAACGACTACTACCTCTTTTATTTCTATATGGCTTTTCAACCATTCCATGATTAAAATGCTCTTATTTATATTTACTTATCATCAACGCTTGGTCATAAAGTTTTGAAATCTCATTACACCATCCCCTGTTTGGATGACCTTCCATGTTTCTAAGTGGACATCATCATTACTTTTCCCATTTTCAGTCTAAAATCTTAAGTAAGAAAAAAAAACCACAAATCCACATAAAAATTAGAGAATGACCATTTTTATTGTCATATTTGCCCTTTCTTTTTTTTATGAAAAAAGATTATGAAGTGGAATACCTACAAATTTGATTGAAAGATGAGTCACAATAATTTTTGAAGCCAAACTGTGTAACATCTTTAGGAAAATTTGACCACCATATGATCGACTCTATATTACAAATACCTTTCTTACCTAAATAATTTATTGTTCTATATGTTTTCCTATAAATAGGACAACAATCGTAAATATTTAGATCCTAAAATAACTTCCAAATATCCTCCCTTAATAATATAATAGAACTAGGAATATCACTATTTTTATTATAACAATCTAGTACTATTTTTATGTCACCTTCAATCTCTTGGTTTAAGAACTCATTGTTCTTGGCAGCTAACATGTCATCTCTTAAAGTTATACATTTGACAATGTTCCCTTCTCTTACAAGATTATACAAAAATAACTATATGCTCTTGAATCAAATTTTTAGAATACAAATATTCATTTCCGCAACCAGAAATTACTAGTCAGACATATTCTAATCGGTAATAATGTTTACAAATATCTTGTTCCTTCCTTAATATAATTCAGACCAACCCAGCTTCAAACCACCTAAGAGTCATTTGGGATAGCTTTCTTGTTTTTATTTTAGCTAGAAGTTGAAATCGAAATCAAAGTAGTAATTTTAACTAGTAATATTGGTATTGCAAAAGTGTTATCAAACATGAAAAAACTTATTGCATAAACCAAATCAGGACTTCTACAAGTGCAAAGCAATATTTTTGTGACTTTCATATTAAGCTCTTTTCTAAGCCATAAAATCTTTAAACAATCTAATACTCTTAGAAGCAGCTATTGAGTTTCAAAAAGAAAAGTCAATCCAATTGTCAACTACATATATCTTGTGTACATTTCCTCCCACAAAATTCATAGGGAGTTCCAACCATAGAAACAGCTTAACTACTACTAAGCATTTTAAGCCTTATCCACATTTTCCACTGATTTGAGCAGAAAACAAATTTATCAGTTGGTATATCGGTTGTTTCCAAATTGCATATGATCATTTATGCTATTCAGAAACTTTGGTCCTATTTGGGAACTATTTTTGAATACAATTTTCTCTTCTTTAGAATAGAAAGGAGTTTCTAACTTAAAAACATGTTTGACACTTGTTGACTGAAAACGGTTTTTTGAAAATTAGTTTTGAAATTAAGTTTTTTTAGAACAAATTTAAGTTATTTTCAGTTTTTTTTTATAGCATGTAGAGAAACAATTAAAAATATGTAAAATACTTTGAAAACTTTTGTACTATACATAAGTTTATTTATCAAAAAAAAAAAATTGTATTATACATAAGTGTATAGTATCTTCATGGAAAATAAGTGAAGAAAACTGATTTTAATATTTGAGTTTTAAATAATTAAAAGTTGTTTTTAAGAACTGTTCTCAAAAACCTTTTTTTTAGGACATTTTTCAAAACTTTTAACAATTAAGCCTTTGATTTTTTATTTTTTATTTTTGGAATTTTATCAAGAATATGTCATTGAGATGACTTAATTTGATATACCACATGTTTGTTCTTTAGGTGTTTATTCTTACCTTTTGTAACTATGTTTGGAAGTGTTAGGTTACACTCTCAACACATGAAAATCTTTCGGTATTTATTACAAGTCTAAAGTTCTTTTTCATTATATTTTTTTCTTATGGGTAAAAAGAATCAATTTATTATAAAATTTTCCTTGTTGGAGAGTGGTGCAGCACAATCTTTCACTTTCCCCTCTCCTCTCTCTCCTCTCCAATGTGACTTTCTGGATCCTTGACTACTCAAAATAGTTTTGCTGTATAGGTAGAAATGAGACTGGTAGTTCTCTAGTATTTCCAATATTAGCTCTCATCTTCAGAATGTTTATTGATAACACGTTAAGTGGATGAAAAGGCATGTTATTGTACTTTTTGTTTAAATTTCTAAATGGAGAGACCTGAGCATATTCTAAAGATGCCAGCATGTACATTGGGATTTATATTCTAGAGATGCCAATGGGTGTGTATGAGAGTAGTAGAGCATATTATGCAATTTCAGACTATAGTGTGGGATGTTAGGGAGTGCTCTAGTGACACTGGTTTTATATCCCACGAATTTTTGATATGGTGAACATTCAGATTGTATTTTAGGATGCTGGTTTACAGTAGAGAGTTTCAAAATCTAAAATCTTTACTGGGGTTTTTGTGTGCTTCGGAGAGGTTGGTTCTTCCCCAAAAATGAAAACAATAAATATGTATACACTTTTTTTATAGGTTCCCTATAAATGCAATATATGTGAGACCCATAGTTGTGATAGGCCCGCCTAGGCTCGGGGCGGCGCGACACCACCCTCCTGCGTTTAGCCTGAAGGCAGGCGACGCCCCCTCATGAGGGCGCGACACGGTCGCTTGACTCGCCTCCGGCCAGGTACGCCCTCCTTCTTCTCCTTCTCATTCTTATTATTATTCTTCTTCTTCTTCTTCTTCTTCTCTTTCTCTTTTTCAGTCATTGTCGGGTTGTAAAGGGCTAGGACTGAGAATCCCTATTTTTTTTTTCTTTTTTGATACCAAAACGACGTTGTTTTGGCCAGTTCCTTTTAAAATAAAAAGGGCTAAAATGACGTCGTTTTGGAGCATGTTCCTTTAAAAAAAAAAAAAAAAAAGGCCAAAACGGCACCATTTTTGCCATGTTTTCCCTTTCAACCCCCTTTTCTAGTATTTTGGAACCGACACTACTCCCAAACCATGCCCTAGCCTTAGCTGTGCAATGGAGAAGTGAAGAAAACGAAGAAGATGAGGAAAAATAGAGGGAAAATAGGAGAAAAATAGAGGAAAAATAGGGATTTGGATTTGTTTTTATACTTAGAGTTCTTTATTTTTATGTTTTTTATTAATTAAATTGAAGTTTTGGATGATATTTGATGATTTATGTATTTAGGACAAATAAATTATTGTTAAATTTGATTATATTATATAAAAATATATATGTAAATTAGGGTGCGCCTCACTTCACTAAAGTTTGTGCCTTAGGTGTGTCTTGCGCCTCAGGCTCCAGGACTACTTTGCATCTTGGTGCACCTTGAGCCTTTTAAAACTATGACGTAGAGAGCATGAGTCTCTTAAATAAGGATCTGATGAGTCTATTTCTTCTTTTATCTCCCTCTGGAGGGAGAAGGCTGTGGAAATGATTGAGCGACCTACCAAAAGAGATCAAATGTGCATGTTTTTAAGGGGTTTGCAACCTAGGTTTGCTCGACGTCGGACGAGGGTCTCTTTCCAGGATTTCAGATCATTGGTTAGGCTTCAATTGATGTAGATAATGACATATCTAGAGGATTATGGTCAAGTATTACTCTTTCTCCAGATACTAAAGAGAAGAGAGTTGTTGGATCATATGAGAGCTACAGAGGCGTATGTTTATGAGCTTTCAACATCGATGACATGGTTATCATCCCTACGCTAGATCATTGCAAATACCTAGGAGTGATTTCCCACCATCACAACATCGTCATCCTCAGTCAGTTCAGCAGTATCCTTCTACGCATCCTCATACTGCCATAGTACGACCTTTATTTCAGTTTTTGCATCCACAGACTAGTGCCCCACGACATGAGTAGTCTCGTCCCCATCGGCGACGTCGGAGAACTTATTCTGATTTGGGAATGCCTTTGGATAGAGCTTTTGAGCAACTTAGAGCTACTAGTTTTTTAATACCATTGGCCCTCAAGCCACCCTGAGTACTTTGACTCTGCATTTTTGTACTCACTAGTTTTGTGAATTTCACCATATGGCAAGCCACACTACTGATTATTGTGCTTCTCTACGTCATACCATACATGATCTTATAGACAGTGGTGCGATTAGCTTTCTTGTATCAACAATAGATACTGATCTTGGTCCAGATATGACTACTGATTCATTTCCAGCCTATTTCACACATGCAGTTCCTCTTTCTTCAGGCTTATACCATCATGTTTTAGACACCTAGGGCACTGATATTCACAAGACACTTTGATATTGCAGGCCTTGTCAATGTATTTTGGGACTACATTTTAGTTGGTCGTTTGAGTATTGTTCTCTTTTGTTTTATATTTGAGTTTTGTTTTTATAGTTAGTGATTCGAGTTCGTACCCCGTGTTTCAAGAGTGGACCTTATTGTCCTATTATTTTACATGATGTACTCTTGTTTCACTTAGTGTTATTGTTGTCTTCTTGAGTATGTGTTTCTGCCTTCTGTTTTATTTTTTATTTTTTTATTATTATTGTTTCATATCATGCATTTTATATGTTGTTATCTTGAGTTGCATTATGTGTTGCTTTGTTTTATCTTTTGTGTGTGTTTGTTTTAGAGTCTTTGACAGTTTGAGTACCGTGATTGGTTCCCGAGCAGAGATTAATGGCATGATGGTTATGGTACATAATACATTGAGATTAGACTTCTTCAGCTATGGTTCATCATGTCAAACGAGATCGCACCAATTACTCTAACTACTCTTTAAGAGATGATGATGGATTTGACACGAAAGATTGAGAGGATTGAGCTTATTTTGTCAGAGTATTCATCATTATCGAGAGGAGCTCTAAGAGTAGTGATATCTTTATTGCCACATTTGACTTTACTAGCATTTGTTACTTTGGGTGCCTCACATCCATGACCTCGCCCACATTCAATGTTTCAGTAGCATTCCTTACCCATTACATTGGCTACATTGACACGACCTTCATCCTAGCTTCGGGACCCTTTGGTTGTTACAGTTCCTCAAGAGAGACTTCATCCTCATCGATGATGTCGAAAACTCTTTTCAAACTTAGGCATACTCCTGAGCAGAGTTTTTGAGACGTCCCAGGCCATGAGATTTTTAGCCCCTTTGGCTCCTAGGCCACTACCAAATCCTATGCCTTCACAATTTTGACTTAATCTATATTGTGCATACCATTAGTTTGGAAGGCATCACACTGATCGTTGCACTGCTTTGCAACATGCCATATAGGACATTATTGATTCTGAGACATTTGGACATCCTTAGTCCGATATGATTTTTATTCCTACCTTAGCTCAAGCCATGCATGCAGACACCCTTTCACCAATAGTCCCTGATCTTATTGACTTGGGTGATTGACTCATGATTGGCTTACCTTGGTGTGATGATGCTTAGATTTTATTCTCTATATGGATAGAAATGTGATGTTAGGACCATCCATTTTTTTTTTAGTCTTGTTTTACTTTTGACATTTGGAGTCTATAACTCGATTTTTTAGTATTGTCTTTATTATCCTTCTTTTTTGCATGATGTACTCATCAAGCATTCCATCGGATGCCTTTTCCCTTATGAACATATGCTTGTGTTTTGTGATCTAATGTATTATCCCTTGAGGCATTTATTCACTTGCACCTGAGGTTTTGATGTTTGACCCCTCATAGAGCATATTGAGCTTTTTGACCTTGGACTAGAGACTTGACCTAGGGAGTTTGAGACTGTGACCCACCTTCTTATGATTGAAGTAATACCTTACTCATTCCCACGCCTTGACTTTGCTTTAACCTACATCCACCTATTTTGAGTTTTACACAATATCACCCTTGACACCATTATAAGACCTTTCCATCCTTAGCTATTCTAGCTTTGCATATCTCCTTTTTTATCCGACCAAGTAGAGTGTGAGGAGTTTGAGCCCAAGGTTAATCTTGCATGGCGATAGATGGCTTATGATCTTTGGGTGGCTTACGATGTGAGAATTGGTCAATTACCTGATGGGATTGTCACTTATTCTGCCTTGAATATAAACATTGATCTTGTATGATAAGAGTTGGCTTCTGATGAGCAGTTGTGCCTAATGAGATCATCGTTTACTTTACTTTGAGATGATTATCTTTGAGATTATTATTGATCATTTAGAGTGCAGTTTGGCACACGATTTGAGAGGGTTGACATGGTTTTATCAAATGGACATTGATATTTAGTATCGATCCTTTAAGAGTTTGAGAGCACAATGTTTGAGACTGTGGTTGCAGGATGGGTGGCCTTTATTTCAATTAGCTCACACCCTAATACCTCTATTGACATCTAAACCATTGCTAGCCCTTTGAGCCTCGCATGACCATCATAACATTTTCTTTCTTATAGCCTTGATCACCTTTTACACTGGGATGGGGCCTCTCCTGTGTGTATATGCTTTATTCAAGAGTCTCATGACCCATGGACTTATTGACTCATCTTCTTCATTTTTTATTTTGTCATCCTATCGTTGTTTTTCATCATACCTCATTGTTTATATCCTTTGTCATTGTCATCACGTTTCTTTCTATGCCATGAGTGATGATCTTTCACATTTCAATGCATGGAAGACGGTCATGTCCCTTTTCACTCCTATCTCATGGACATTGGTTCGGAAATCCTTAATTGAGAAGGTCATCTTGTCAAAGAGAGTTCATGTACATCATTGTTTGAGAGTCTATCCATTATTATATATTCTTAGTGGAATTCGTTTTTTGATATTTAGAGTATATGCAAGTAAAAGAAAAAACAATAATAATAAATAAAAGGGAAAAAAACGCATATATGTATGTATACAGTGTCTTTCTCCATTAAGTTTGTATGTTGGCCATTGAGAGCTACCTTTTTTTTTAGTTAGTTGCTTATGAAAGTTCGTATGTGAACTTTCAGGAGACTCTAATTTTCGTGTGTCTACATTGTTATGTATTTTTAAGTGTGAGAAACAAGTGACCTTTTCCAAGGGACTCTAGATCATTGTCCTTTGCATTATTACATAAATTGGTGATTTGACTGTTCTCCATGACTTGATTTAAGTGGTTCAGTGCTCATTCATTTTCCTTCGATCTATTTGTTCATCTCATGGTATTTCATTCACCTTGCCTACATTGTGCTTTGTTCATATCGATTTACATTCCGTGTTCGAAATTTTCCACACATTATTCTTATACATCCCATCAACACAATGATATTCTTCATTTCTTCTCTTTCATCATTGATATATTCATCGTGGATTCTTTCTTCCTCACCGATATATTCATATTGAACGTCCTTAAATCCATGGTTTATGAGACCCTCTACACATATTGCATTTTATACCTAAGGGTATGGGGTTTTACATTGGGATTATTGAGCCTAATTTCCATTCATTTCTTCACCTTATTACCCTAGCCTACATTACATCCTGAGTCTTAAGACCACCCTGAGGCCATGACATCACACATTGTGTTTGATAACTCTTAAGTGGGTGATACTTGGGATTGGTTCGAGAGCATTCTGATTACGATAGACCAAGAGTTATGGTATGACCCCACACTGAGGCATAGCCACCTTAGAGAGTTTTTATCAGGTATGCGACCATTTTACTTGATACATCGCATCGGGGTACGCCTTTCTTGGTCGGGGGTTGATTTTTTTTAGATGACCATTATACCGAGGCATACTCCTCTCATTCAATGATGGATTTTTTAGTCATGGTCATCCCTCGGAGGAGATCAGAGGTCCTTTTTCACATTGGATCATGAGATATGATTGGTATATTTCATCTTATGTACTTTACATAAGGGCATACTCCTCTCAGTTGATGATGACTTTTGCGACATAGCTGTTCCTAGGAGGTGATCAATTTCTTCTTTACATCGGAGTATGAGATATGACTAGGTGATTTGATTGGATGTGTTTATATAGGAGCATAACCCTCTCATTGGTATTGATGAATTTTTTAGTGATTGGATCATGGCGCACGCTTGTGAGGGTTATATTGGTTCTTGAGCATTTCAGAGATTGCCTTACACTGGGGCATAACCCTCTCATTAGCAATTGATCTTAGAGGAACCAACTTACATGATCACATTAGAGAGCATTTTTTTGTTCAAACATATAACTTTGCTTGACTTTTCACATTAGGATTTTCTCATTCCTTAAGGGAGATCATATACTCCCATTGTGTTACAGTATGAGAGGACTTCAGAGAGTAGAGATTTACTTTGACTTGATGATGTATCATAGATTATACTTCTCTTATAATGTTTGATTTGGAGATGCTTATACTTGGGCATATCTTACTCATCGATGATAGATTTTATGAGATGACAGTTTATACTAAACACATACTTTCTAGAGATTATCTTATATTGAGGGCTTACCTATTTTGAGATGATGTATTCATACTAGGGCATAGCCACTTTGCCAATTTTTGACACTAAGACTTAAGCATCTGTTTATGATTTTTATTTTCAATGGATCATAGAGTTATTGACACCCTAGGTTCAATATTCTCAGCATACCTAGTTTGATTCAGATATCCACTTACCTTTGTTACTCACCCGACATTTCACCTTTGACATTGTTACACCTACATCCATCATTTCATAACCTAACAGATATTGAGCCTACTTATCTCACTATTGAGCATGACCTTATCCCATTCTCTTGATCAGAGGAGGATGTAGACCAGTCTTGAGTTTTCACATGCCTTTGGACGTTAAGTTCAACATCTTCCATGATGGCAAGGCCTATTAGATTGTTGATGTATTTGTGATGATGTTATTCATATTAACAGTCAATATGTGGTGTCTTGTTTTGCTTACAGTTCAAACTTGGAGTCTTGGTCAACATTTGTCTGGTCCGTTATTTATGTTTTGCTTTGTTAGCATAGTTTCTGTGATGTATAATCTTGTTTAAGCATTTATTCATTGATGTTAGACTTTTTCATTGCATCATCGTTGAGCATAGCCTAAAGTATCTTGTATGGTGACATTATGTGTCTTATGTTGGCTACTATCTTACACTGCAGCATACCCCTATCCTTAAGTTCATCATATCTTTTGCAAATTTTCTCACTACTCAATCTATTTCTTGATCTTTACGAGTCGTCATACTGGGGCATACCCCCTTTAGCGCTCTTCTATTGGGGCATACCCCCATCTTTAGGTTTATCACATCGCATGTTAATTTCATGGTTGTTAGACCCACTTGTCGATCTTTACGAGTTATCACCTAGGGCATCCCCCTACTTTTAGTTTCTTTAGGACATCATCTTTCCTTCAATTTGTTTAGGGCATCTTTCCTTCATTTTGTTTAGGGCACTCTTTTTTTTCTTCAGTTTGTTTAGGGCATTCTCCTACCATCAGTTTGTTCAAGTCATCCCCCTTTCTTCTAGTTTGTTTAAGGCATCCCCATTTCCTTAATTTGTTTAGGACACCCATTTTCTTCACTTTGTTTAGGGCGATCTCCTTCTTTCAGTGATTCTCACCACCATAGATCAGACATCTATGGGCATTTCAAATTCACCACCATAGATTTTCATCCATGGGCCTTGGTTAGTTTTCACCACCATAAATCAGACATCTATGAACATTTTAGATTCACCATCACATATTAGACATCTACAAGAATTTCAGATTTTCATATATGGGCCTTGATCAGTTTTCACCATTATAGATTTTCATTTATGAGCCCTGATCAGATTCTCATCACTATATATTGGATATTTATGGGCCTTAATTTATTTTCACCATCATAGATCAAACATCTATGGGCATTTCAGTTTCATCACCATTGATTTTCATCTATAGGCCTTGATCAATATTCACCACCATAGATTTTCTTCTATGAGCATTTGTTTCAGTCATCTCACTACCATAGATTGGACATTTATGGGCATTTTAGTTGATTCACCACCATGGATTTTCATCCTTGGGTCTTTGAGATTATCACCACCATAGATTTTTATCTGTAGGCCTTTGAGAGTTTCACCAGCATAGATTGTCATCTATGGGCATTTCAGTTGTATCACCACCGTAGGACTTCACCTATGGGCCTTCTGATTTAGAGTTAGCTTTTCTGTTTGGCTTCTAAAGCCATTATTTTCTTAGTTTAGCATTTAATTCAACCTTGTCATTCAGAGTCATAACTCCCAACATTCTTGATCACTAGCATTGCACGCCCTATTCTAATAGCTTTACATTTCACCATACTTACTTAGTTACATATGTGCTTCTCAATTCTTTGTCATAGAGCATTACCCATAGACTTTCCTCTCTATCATGCATTCGACATAAAGCTTTAAGCTCATATTGCATATTCCTATCGTATTGTTGGATACCTTATGCCTTGTGTCTTGGTATGGTACATGTATGATTTTTCCCTTTGTACACTTTCGTTTTCATGCTCCTTGGTGGTTCCACTACTACTCGACTTTGACATTGATTTTCGAGTGTCACTTTTGGAAACTTTTCGGAGGGAGTTTGGATCCATAATGTAACTTTAGAGACACCTTAAGATTTTCATTTTCTTGCTTGTTTAGTTCTTCTTTTTTTCTTAGGGTTTTAAAGCCTATTTGTTCTTGTTTTAGTTTAAGAGGGCTCATGTCATAGTGAGACAAATTTGGTGGTCTTTCTTATTCTTTGGTACAGCCTACTTCGTTTCGTCTGTGTATACACTTACTTTACTCGTGGACTCTACCGAGTAGGGGCATATTTATATACCTCAAAATTTGTCTCATACCCTTTTCTTTTTTTGTTTATTTTATTTATTTATTTATTTATTATTCTTATTTTTTTTAAGGCCCATTTGGTTAATGTTTTTGGGCTTATCTGTTTTGGTTTTTTTGGCCCAACCTTTAAAGCCCATTATTCATACCCATTTAAGAAGATTAAATCCTGGCCCTTCATTTTAATCAAATCTTCACATTTCATTTCAAACCCTAAACCTCATCCTTTCTCCATTCTTCTTTCTTCACCAATTGTCCCACCCATTTTTTTCCTTTTGATTTTCTCTCAATTCCCTCATTTTATCTCTTCTTCTTACATTCCTAAGCACTTTTCCTTTTCCTTGCATTTATTTATTTATTTATTTTCTTCTCTTTTCTTTTTCCTTTCTTATTTCTTTCTTCCCATTTCCAACCCATTTCACCCATCATCTCCATACCCATTTCCTATCGTTCCACTCATAGCCTCATTTTTTTCCTCTTCTTCATCTTTTTCCTTTTATTTTATCTTCTCATTTCTTTTTCCACCACTTTCATCACCGATTCCACTACTACCAAGTCATCGCCGACAGCGCCGTCGTTCACACCACCACTAACCGTTGCCTCTTCCATTCGCCGGCCAAGACCCTTCCTTTCTCTTTCTAGTGTTTTTATTTATTTATTTATTACCTTTTCATTTTTACTTTAAATTTTAATTTCAATTTGTATCTTATTATTATTATTATTATTATTATTATTATTATTATTATTATTATTATT